>PPMH03000019.1:0-221202 GCA_003707945.3 Taiozyma bovis | reverse complement strand
GAATGGAGTATACAGCGTCACCTAGGATATTACGAGATGTGTGCTATGTTAGTTGATGGAGATGACTGGAGGTACCCTAAACCAAGAGTTCTGTTGTGATACGAGCTAAATGAGAAGATGAGTTGTGTATTAATCAAGTAGACCTTTTTCATGTCTCAAAGCTGTACATCTTCATCTTCATCATCGTCAAGGTAGGATACTGACTCGGCAGCCTTATACTCGTTAACAACGTTTTGAACAGCTTCTCTCGATTCTTCAAATTCTTCCAGCCCATTTCGAAACAATCTCCCATCTTTATAACCACCCAAGAAGGCGTTCCTTTTCATGATTTTGTCATATTGTTTGCATGTCTTGTCAAGTAGTGCTATGATTGAAGAGGAATTAGAAAGCATTAGTCCACTGACGTGGTTAGAATTTAAAGTAGTCAGGTGTTGGGATTTTTTACCATAAGCAACGTGTACAGATGATGAACTCCATGGGACAAACTTAGAGCGTTGTTGAGCTTTGATAATGGCTTTTTGAACATCTGTTTTCTCAAGGTCGCCTTGAAGGATGTCAAAGATGGAAATGTAAGAATTGTGTTTATCATCAACGTCAACCATTTTGATCTTCTTATCAAGCAATTCCAGTATCACATCATAACTAGTTGACTTTCTAAAGCTCTTCGCATTCTCCACAAAGTCTGATGTGTATGGGGTATAGCTTGGAATAATGAAATGTAAATCTGGAGTTGGCACTAATGTAGATACTATACTGGTTAAGGAGTTGTACATGTACCCAGGATATCTTAACGTGTTTGTAGTAGCAGATATCACAGTGGAAATTAATTGATTCTTGTTTAGTTCATCATTTTGGCCAACTTCTTGGAATACTCTGATGGCATTGCTTCGTAGTGCACTGTTTTCAAACACGATGTTAGCATCTGATGATTCTATTAGCCTTCTTAGGGTCAACACAGTATTGTAAGGTTGGATCACAACGTCTGAGGATGCAACGCTCTCAGGAAACACAGAGTATGTGGTTGTTAGCTTTTTGTTATATCTATCTGATAGTAATTCCAACAAATATGAGCCAAGACCAGACCCTGTACCACCAGCCACGGAATGAAACAGCTGAAATGCTTCAAGATTGTCACAGGAATCCAGTTCACGGTCAATCATCTCAAGATATTCTTCCGAATTCTCGTTACCGTAGTCGTAACCCTTAGACCAGATGTTACCAGCACCTGAACCGTCTTTTGGGATGTGTATGTTTCTATCATTGAATAAGTTGTCTGTTTGGTTCTTGACATCAGAGATTACACTAGGCTCCAAGTCCAGGAGAATCGCCCTGGGTGTATATCTATCGCCATTGTTGTTGAAGAAGACCTTGGTCTCGTCTTCCCTCTTCTCCGTCACATCAGAGGTCCCGTCCTGCTTGATGCCATGTTCTTTGCACAGTTGGTGCCAGAACTGCTGGCCAACTTGGTTGCCGCACTGTCCCACTTGAAGGGTGATGATTTCACTGAGGTTCGGTTAGTGGTGTGCTGAGTGATACCAGGCAAATGACTCACGGCATTGTGTTCTTGTCTCAGTCGCGTGGCCCTGAGTTTCTTCTTCTTCTTGTCTATGTTTTGTTTGTTTACCAAACTACTTTCACGCGTCTAAAAAAAAAGATAAATATCAACCCGCGAATTTGTTGATGAATCTTCTACAGCCTCTAAAACGTAATAGTGTACACTAAACAGCGGTCCTTGTCGCATTTATAAATTCTCCTCGGCCTCTCAGTAACGAACTTTTAGTCCCGAAGCAGGGGCACCGATGATAGACAGCTTGGCAATCTTGTCCAGCTTACCCTTTTCGGATTGTTGGTATTTGGCACCAGTTAGGGCATCAGAGACATACTGAGAGCCCTGGTATATTGGGGTGTAGGTGGAAGCACAGACATCGAACTCGACTTCAGGGTCAAAGTTGACTTCGACCGCATCACGGGCAACAGAATCCGATTTGGCCTTGATCTTCTTGGCTTGTTCAGCACGAGGACCAGATGTCACCAATTCCAAGAATTTGGAAGCGAAATGGGAAGCTGAGGCATAATTCTTGTGCTTGAATGATTGGGTCAACGCGACTTGGTATGCATTGGCTCTGTGTTGTGGAATCAATTCAGCCTTGGTGAAATAAGCAGCCAATTCTAGATTACGTTTGACGTCTGATGATTCAATCGAACGACGAGTCAACTCGATGGATAGACCCAAAATGTATTCACGAGCAATGGTCATGGCTTCCAATAGTTTTTCTTCATCTTCTTGGTTATCAACCCCGCTCACAGTGGCCAAATATATCACATTACGGAAGGTTTCAATGGCTTCTTCCAATTTATTGTTTCTGAATTGGGCAAAACCTTCATTGATGGACTTCGTTATAGTTTCAACGCCTGGTAAGAATGGTAACACTTTGTGAATATCATCTTCTTCTGTATCAGCACGGATGTATGTTTTGATTGGTGGGACGCCTTCTGAGGCCTCCAATGACAATTTGGATGATTCGTAAACATGTAAGAATTGCTCACGTAATGGCTCAAAGTTGACAACACCAACTTGTCTGTTCAACAATTGAGCAGCAATGCCAAAGGCACCCGCGGCGACATAACCGGCAGCAACCTTGGAGTTTCGAACCCAGTGTGTTAATTCACCAGTTGGGATTGAACCTTCTTCGACGTCAACTTCAACCTCTTGGAATTCGTCATCAACTTCCAGGTCTTCATCGCCTAAGTCCCAACCACCATCTTCTTCACCTAGATCTTCTTCTTCAAATAGTTGTTCTTCAAAGGCAGATGTAGAATGAGCAGATTTGCCCGTTGAGCTTTCTTCTTCAGCTTCTTCAGAAATGTGCAAGTCATCCAGTTGACCCAAGATGGCTTTTTCAAAGTATGACAATGAAGCAGGTTTCAATGGCCAGTTTTGTAATGGTTCAGATACAATAGGTTCTGGTCTTTCAATTGGTTCAAATTCTGGTAGTTCAATGTCATCTTCAGATAGACCGGTCTGTTCCAAGATTTGAGCAGCCAGTTCCTCATGACCATTAGCCTTGGCAGTGGCATAGGCCAAAGGTAAAGAACCAGCTTGGGCAAAAACAGAAGCTCTCTTCTCGGTGGAGTTGTTATAATAGGTGTTTTGAATCAATGAACCGATGTCACCTCGTTGTTCAGCAATTGCTTCCATTTTAGCCAACTTACCGAAATCACCAGTGATCAAGTAAAAAAAAGACAGTTTGTCAAATTGATGTTGAGTTTGGTAAACTAGTTCAACGATTTGAGTGTTACCTTGTCTTAAGGCTTCTTCACCTAATTTGTTCCATATGGAGGCAGAGTCTAAGATCTTGGCTTCTTGCAAGGCAACTTCTAGGTTGCCACATTCCAAGGCTAGTTCAAATTTTGTTTGGGGATCTTGAACAAATTGTAAAGCAACTTCTGGGTAGCCACTCTTCTGTAAGTAGGCAATGATGTTTTGACCAACCAATTTTGACGTCTTGATCAAGCGTAACACTTCGTAGAAGTTCTTATTCACTAGAGCCTTCTTGAAACGGTATTCAGTAGAGTCAATCTTGATAATTTCAACTTCACCATTACGGTTCAAAGTGTAGACATCTTGACCTGAAACCTTGGTGATGTATAGAGTAGATTCCAAAGTCTTGATGATACCATTGTCACCGTTCAATAATGTGTACTTAACGTGGTTCAAGGTGGAGTAGAACAAGACACCAGTTTCTTCCCAAGCAGCACTCTTAATTCTGATGGTTTCATGCATTGAAGTGATGACTTCCAATTTCTTGTTCACAATGGTGATGGTGTGTTTACTCAATAAAGCCAAGTACTGACCATCCAATGACCATGAAACATACTTCACATTGTTAACTTGAACTTCGTTTAACACTTTTCTTTGTTGGGCATCGTAGTGGACGACAGCATTGTTCTTTAGTAAAAGTACGGTACCTGGACCACCGTAGACAACGTCTTTAACATTACCATCCAATTTTATTGATTTGGTGGTAGAATTGTCTAAATCTTTGATATCTAGTGATTGAGTGGCCTTGGTGTAAACAACAAATCTGTTACGGGCAATGAAAGTAGCATAGTTACCATCACCAAGTTTCAAGTCTTGAGGTTCGATAGCACCAGTGGCATCTTTTGGTAACCCGACTAAGGCATATTGTTCACCAGTAGTGACTAGCAAAGAACGCGAACTTGGATTATAAGACAAGCTTCTGAAGTTATTCCATGTGTTCCCAATCTTTTTCAAGGATAAAGTTGGTAACGAAGATACTTGCTTGTCATAATCAAAGATTTGAACTTGTTTTTCATTGTTGACGTAGTATAATTGATTTTGAACCACGGTATGAGCTGGTCTTTCACGATCTAGTTTGAAAACCATGACACCAGAATCATGAGCAGCAGCAAACAAGTTGATTTGCGGGTGGGCACTCAATAGCCAGAATCTGTCATTGTCTCTCTTGAATTGTTTAACAGGGGTACGTTTGTTCAGATCCCAAACTCTAATGGTCTTATCCTCACCGACAGAGATGATCAAATCTTCATGGGGATGGAACAAGACACTCAAGACGTTGTTAGTGTGGCCTCTACAGGTATCAACTTCCCAAGCTTTGGTTTCACTCATTCTCCATAATTTGACTTGACGATCATCAGAACCTGAAACAATCAATGGTAATCTTGGGTGAAATGAAGCCCAGTTCACACCTCTATCATGCCCTTCTAGGATATATTTGACAATGGCATCAGTGTTGCCGAAAATATCTTGTTGAGGAACCTGCTGACGGTTATATTGATCCTCGTAGAAGTTGTTTTGTGGAGCTGAATGTTTTTGTCTCAACCCTGAGATATCCCAGACTCTCACAGTTTGATCCAATGAGGCAGAAACAACAAGATCTTCAGATGGGTGGAATTGAGCGCTCATGACATAGTGGTTGTGACCTGTTAGACAGGCGATTTCTTGTCTGTTCTGCCAGTTCCAAATTCTGATGGTTTGATCATCAGAAGCTGAGATGATCCATGGCAGATCGTGGTGAAAGTAAACAGTTCTAACGTAATCCAAGTGACCGGTTAACGTGAACAGACATTTTCTGGTGTCTAGTGACCAAACACGGACGGTGTAATCATCACCGCCTGAAACGAATAATGGTTGAGTTGGATGGAAATCCACAGTTCTAACTGAACCTTCATGTTCTTCAAATCTGTCAATCAACGTACCCATTCTGTAATCCCATAGCTGGATGGTGGATGAGTGCAACGCAACAAGAATCCAAGGTCTGGGAATAATAGGTTAGTAAAGGGTCTCAAGGATATTTGTGATTGTTGATGGGAACTTACCTTGTAGGGTGGAACGCGACACCTTTCGCCCGGGAGGACTTAGATTCGAACTAGAGGATGGAGTTAGTATCTCAATTCAGCAACAGAAATCAACACAGTCCTTGAGATTGGCGCTAGAGTGCCAGATCATTTCTAAATTTCGCAAGATCTGTTGTCGAGGTAAAAACATACCTTGGTTAGCATCTTCATCTTGAAACAGGCAGTAGCTTTCTCTAAACAAACCCAGCTGTGAAAAAGGTGGCAGATCGGCGTCGGTTTAAGGGGAAAGCGACGCTTTTTGTAGTCCAATTGAGAAGGCGTGTACCCTTGTAAGTGAGTTGAGTTGTTGTTTTATGCGCGTGTCACTTTCGCTTTTGAAAAGGATTTTGTTAAAGTGAAAGTCTCGAACAGTCCGCGAAATCATGATATATATTATGTAATACAACAAATAATATAAAAATTCGCGGAAATGTTGGGGTCACCCTACGAATGTTTCTGTATTGATGGATCAATATAAAGCTTCAAATGCTGCTATTGTTGGTTCCAGAGACAGCTGTTTTCTCCTGTGGGTGACTCTACGTGTTTTCTATCTGATCTCGGTTCTTGGCTTGCTGCTTTTAGAAGGTCATAAATGTCAATTGTATTTAAATAAGGTATCATGAGAATGTTCAGAACAAGAAGAAGCTAATAACACTGGCAACCAGCGAGAACAGGGAGCCAGCAGTAACTGCAAGGCCACCGTTACCCGAGGAGGCGGCGGCCACATCGGCAGTAGTACTGCCGACGAACTGCATGAAACCTGTGTAGGTGTATGTGGCTGAGGTGGTGGTGCTCTCATCGTCATTACCGGCCCCATCAGTAGCAGTAGCATCCGTCGTGGTAGCAGTACCCGTACCAGTTGAGGTCTTTGATGACCCAGTGGTCTTTGAAGATCCAGTGGTCTTGGTACTGGATTTGACATTGGAGCTACTGGATCGGCTGACTGAAGAATGGGAACTGTATGATTCGGCGTCCAACCCAGAATCATCTTCTGATTCCAAGATAGTACCATTGTTGGTGATCATGACATATGCATCGTCAAAATTGGTTGAAGAGTTAAAAATGTAAGAAGTGTTACCCTCGATAACTGTACCTTCTGGTGGATCATAACAAGTGATACTGACATTGGCCAATCTCACGTAGTAGTAACCGTACTCCCTGATATCTTCCGAATCCCAATCAACAGCACCACCAGCCCATTCGATGGTACCAACAGCATTTTGAGAGGAACCACCAGGCCATAGAGAAAGTTGAACCCTTGATGGTGTTTGTGGGAAATGGTAAGATTCAGTAGTCTCATTCCATGTGTCTGCTTTGTTTAAAGTTCTGACTATCTGATCATCTAGATACCAGTCGATTCTATCTTCTCTCCAATCAACTTCATAAGTGTGGTAGTTCGCAAAAGTATCAGTGGTACTGATCGGTTTAACATTGGTATAATTCAAGACACCTTGGTAGTAAAAATTTGTTTCAGCATCAGTCAAATTATACCCAACGAATTCCCAATCAATTTCATCCTGAACATTGGAGAAAAGAATGAAAGCAGTAATAATACCAGCACCTCTGGAGGTCTTGAAAGTGGATTTGATCCTACCATACCAAACGAAACGGGTAGAGGAAATAACAGTACCAGTTGTACCATTTGGCATGGCCACCAGGACAGTGTCATCAAAATCTTCAACGTAACCACTGTACAGCCAATCTGCATCATCTGCATCACCTAAGTAGTCATTTTGGTCTTGGAAGATAGACTTTGAGGTGAAATCCGTGGTGATGTTCTTGCACACAGGCATAGCCATACAGGCTTCTGGTTTGAAAGAGAATTGTGGATGACAACCACCTAGACAGTAATGACCAGTACCACAGGCACCGAATTGGTTACAGCAAGGCAGTTCTTCAGGGCAGGCCTGGGTGGCATTACACACTGTCCAGTCAGCGGCTATGACGAAGCTGAATAACGAGGTGAAGACCACCCCTAGTTGTAATGGGGAAACTCTCATCTTGTGGGTATTTTTAGATTCAAATCAGAGATCTCGGATCGAAACGAACGATATCGAGTATCCGGGCAACTTGTGGGTAGTGTCTCTAGGAGGACCGAAGTCTAATTAAAGCTTGGAAGTGTATGGATGTGAAGGTTTGAACGAGTGTGAAGTTGACCGTTTTAGAAAGATTTCCTTGAAAGGTTGGCGAGGCTTTTGCTTATGACTTTTCTAGAGTATTTACAAAAATTTTCGGTCTTTTCTTTTGAATATGCCCAATTGGGAAACAAGAAGCAAAAATACGCGATTTCGGTGCAATTCTTTATTTATACGGTGGATGATAAACTCTATATACAAACTCAGAGGACATTGTTCACCACATGCTCTATAGAAGATGCAATCTTTCTTTGTTCTGCTTGGGACTCCTGTGCAATTTCAACATTTCCTTCCAAGTCATGCTTTGGTAGTTTGAGTTTTCTATCTTGGACAAATTCTTTCAGTTCTTTTTGCTCTTTTTCATCAATCAAACAACTGAAGATGGTCAAACTTATACTGTTGACTGTTTTCTTCAGATTTGCGCTGTATTCTGATCCAGGTCTCAAGGATCTAGCAACCCATTGATTGTAGTGTAGTTTGAACCAATCCCAAACGATCTCTTTGTTTAGTTCGTGATGGAACTGAAGACCAACAAGAGCCAATTCAATCATTGTTGAATCGATATTAGTAGTGACAAAGTTCAAGACTCTCTTGACTAAAGCTGGATCCTTAGTGTAACCAATAGCAGATATAGCAGCAAGTTGGATCTCTGAGGCAGAACCGCCAAAGACGTTGTTTGTAGTGGCACCTGGTTGTTTAACCAATTCTAAAATCTTCTTCCAGTTGGTTTGGTTAGCGACCAAGGCTGTTGCGGCAAGAGAAGGTTCTAATAATTGTGTAGGCACTGAACGTGAAGGACCATGTAACAAGTTCTTGAACAGGGTCTCTGATACTTTAATGATATCTTTGTCATTGATACCAATCATCAAGATTGATCTTCTGGTTTCTAATTCGAATGGTGAGCATGAGTTGTAACCTTTAGTCCAGTCTAACTTGGTGAATAATCGATGATTTAACTTAACCAACCAGTTCAAAAACTTCTTGTGTTCTTCAACAGGAGCAAAAAGCTTGTATGAGTTTTCAATGGCTCTCAAAGTGTTCAATGAATGACCCAATAGTGTGAAATCAAGTTCTTTAACAGTAGTCAATTTTTCTGAAATCTTCAAGAAACCGGAAACAGCCTCATTCGAATGCAAGCTTTGGTGACCAATAAATTTACTTAGATCGTGGATCAACCCAATTAAATCACTCTTGGACAGCTTATCGAAATTGTCAACAATTTTATCAAAGATTCTATCATCTTTGTAATCAACTCTGTAAAAACCAGATCTATTAGCGTTAAACTTCAGAAACTCATCAATTTTAATCTCATCGAGCACAGAGTGTCTATCAGTCAGAACCTTGTTGACAACAGAACCATCTGATAGCTTGATAATCAATGGGACATGGTATGGAACATCCTCAACTTGTGATTCTTTAATTGTGGTGTTTTCCAAATATCTGTGTTGTTCAATGACGATCTTGTCTTGATCATCGATGGTGACTGTCAGAATAGGGAAGCCAGGGACTCTCAGCCAAGTATGTGTGAATGTCTTCAGATCAAGTTTTGATTCATCGTTCAAGAAAGACCATAGATCACTTGGTTTCACAATCTTACCTCTATACTTCTCGATGAATTTCTTTAAAGCTTGGACAAAACCTGGTAATTCATCATTAAATTCATTGTTTTCAAAAGTGTTGGCTAACATTCTTAAGAAATGAATACCCTTTTGATATGAATGGACTTGGAAGGCATCTTGAGTACTCTTGACGTTTTTGGATTCATTATTGACAATTGGTCGGGCTTGGACAAGGCTATCATGGGACATTATGGTTTCAAAATCTTCATCAACTTGAGTCTCCCAAATTCTTGTGTCTAATGGGTCTAGATCTAGTTGGTATAGTACATAGTAAGCGAACCAGGTAGCGAAACTCTCATTCAACCATAAATGACTCCACTCATCAAAGGAAACATTATTACCGATCCAGTGGTGGATGATCTGATGCGCAATTAATTGTCTGATAGATTGTGTTTGCTGGCGGTTTGTCAATGATTCTGAAAGGATGTAATTGGATTGGATAGTGACAAGACCGTAGTTCTCCATAGCGCCGTCGGATAGGAATGGCAATGCCACAAAATCTAGTTTATCTAATGGATAGTCTGAGCCGAATTGCTTTTCCACAAATGGCAAGGTCTTTTGTGCAATATCAAGAGCATAACCAGCATTTTGGATTGATCCAATAGCTGAGAAGAATCTGATTGGGATCTCCTTGTTAACTAATTGAACTTTTGCTTCCAAAAACTCAAGATCACCAATCACGAACCCGAAAAGAGATGTGTTCATGATCGGCGTTTCTTTGAATGCAATAGTTTGAGTAGAACCGTCAGTCTTCCTAGATTCAGGTGAAGTGTTGGAAATGACTTTAAATTTTTCATCAGTGGAGATGGTCAATTTAAAATGGGCCTTTGATGATGGTTCATCGATGGATGGGAATATGGTTCTAGCGAATGAAGCCTGACAATGGGTAGCGATGATGTAATTTGAGGAGGTGTTGGTTTTGTCATCAAGGTAATTTGTCCTGAAAATACCCTTGGTGAAGTCCCTGAATGTCTTAATGGTATTGATCTTTCCTATGTATGCAATGGTTAAAGACAATGAATCAGCTTGGTATAACAATGCATCTGCGACAGATAGTTCAGCGATATCGTTGGCCCTGTCATATGTCACTTTGGCCTTATGCTCCGTGCCAGAATTAGTGAAGATAGCACTGGTGATGATCAGCTCTGAAGAATGCAATTGGAACTTAAACTGGTCCTTTGATGGGGAAGCCTTTGTTAAATCTTTGGTCAGATCGATGGTCAGCTTACCATTGAAGTTGGACTTTTGGTGGCTGATGGTCAGATCTAGTGCGTACCTGGATGGCTGGTGGCTATTGAGCAGCACTAGTGGGGAGCCCATGATTATAGTACGTGTCTCTTCAGTTTCAGTGCTTTTAAGCCCGAGATTTACAGCTTTTCCAATGAGACTGAACAGAAAGCTAAAAAGTTGGCGAAGAAAAATAAATTACACGTGACCATGCACGTGACTGTGAGAAAAAGAAAAAGAAAAAAGAATGGGTCCCTCTGCCAATTGTTCACGGGCAGAAATCGATATTTTTTTGGAAGCAACGAGAAAAAAATAGAATTTGATCGAAAATTTCAAAGAGAAGCAAATGGAACATTTTGGGGACAATTTTGGGTATTTGGGACAATTTGGGCGACAATTTAAAAGTTGAGGTTGTCTCTTTTGTAAAACCAGGGAACTTTGAGTTTTCTTCCCAACTACCAATTAATCCTTGTTATGGTTTTAACGCTCTAAACCTCAGAGAATCGTGTTCAATTCGCATTCGGTCGTTATTCCTCTTAAGAGCTATATTTACCCAGTTTAAACCACTAGACACCCAAACGTACACAATTATCAACAATTTTCTATTGATCATCACCTAATTATTTGCTGGCTAGCCGATGGTGAAGGAAACAAAGCTTTATGACACCTTGGGGCTCCAGCCTACTGCCACAGAAAACGATATCAAGAAGAGCTATAGGCTCATGGCCCTCAAGTGGCATCCCGACAAGAACAATCACTCCCAGGAATCCACAGAGAAGTTTCAAGAAATCAAGAGAGCCTATGACGTGCTACATGACGCCCAACAGAGAGCCATCTATGACAGGTATGGTGAGGCGGGCCTGAATGCTGGTGGTACAATTGACCCTACACCTACAGAGCATGGAGGCATGCCTGGAGGGATGCCTGGAGGCCCATTCACTATGAAGACTGATGATCTTTTCTCCCAGTTCTTTGGTGAAAGCTTTTTCAAGCCTCCATTTGGTGATGGGTATGCTGGTGCTAGACAACGACCACCAAGAAAAGGTCCTGATATCAACCACAAGTTGACTGTTACACTCGAGGATCTCTACAGAGGGAAAACCACGAAATTGGGGCTTTCCAGGACAGTTTTGTGCCCACAATGTAATGCCAAAGGTGGCACAAACCTCAAGAAGTGTTTAAAATGTAACGGCCGTGGTCGTGTTGTCTATCAGAAGCAAATGGGTCCTATAATACAAAGATTCGAATCTCAGTGCGAGCCTTGTCGTGGTACGGGGGAGTATATGAACTCCAAAGATCGCTGTTCTAATTGTCATGGTGTCAAGACCGTGGAAGAACGTAAGATTTTGAAGCTTGATATCTTACCTGGTACCAAGCATGGCCAAAAGATTGTGTTCCAAGATGAAGGTGACCAGGGGATTGGTATCATCCCTGGTGATGTTGTTGTCACAATCGAAGAAAAGAAACACTACCTGTTCAAGAGAAGAGGCTCTGACTTATTCTACAAGACCAAGGTTGATTTGCTAACTGCATTATCTGGTGGCTACTTTGGCATTCCTCATATCAGTGGTGAATTCTACAAAGTTGAAATCATCCCTGGTGAGATTATCAAACCAAACTCATTAAAAGTTATCCCTGGTGCAGGTATGCCAAAAGAAGGTTCACAAGGTGGTTATGGTGATTTGATCATTCGTTTTGATGTTGAATTCCCTGAATCCTCCCAACTCACCAAAGATAATTATGAAGCCCTAAAGAAAGCCCTGCCTGTTAGTCCGCCTGTTGAACTTCCACCTGATAAAACACCAAGAGAAAAAGTCCTGGCTGATTACAATCCATGCCAACATGGTAAATTTAAAGAGCATATGAAGAATGGTAAAAGAAGAAGAAAATCTTCTGATATTGAAGGTGATGCATTGATGGATGATGAGGTCTATGATGAATTTGGACCCTCTGAAAAAGTCCAATGTGCGTCCCAATGATTTGATTTCAAGACAATATTATGTTACAATTGTTTTATGGTTTAATGAGGTGTTTGGATTTAATAGGTTTATAAAAAGAGAAGACGGTTTTCTCTGTGATATATGTTTTTAGGTTTACAATGGTGGCAAATCGCATTAAATGGCGACATCATGTAGTGTGTGTTGAAAATATCGCTTTGTCTCTTTTATTATTCTGTATTGTTCGGTTCTTGCCTCGATTAAACCCTTCAACCAGTAGGGAATGATCTGCATTTAAACATCAATCCAGTGAAGTAAAATCAACTCCTCAGTTAACGTCACTTTTACTGACGCCTCTCGCTAAGAATCAAGAGGCCAAAGCTTACTTGATCAAACCCACTTGGAGGAGGATGAGGAGTGTTTTCTTTCAAGTCTTCAGATGAACAAAAATTCATCCATCAGTTTGAAACTTATGTCAACATTAGGGTCTAAAATTCGGGGTTGAAATCATCCAGCTAAGTGTACTGCGGTAAACTTCTAAAATGGTGGTGAGATGAGTTATAAGTTCTGGATAGTCTTTCCAGCCAGTAGGTTATATAAAAACAAATAGACTTAGAGCTTAACAGGAAGAGAGATTCAGTTTCTTTGAGTGATTTCTAGACAAAACTAAATGAGTTTACTTGGTCAAGAATCCTCTAGTGTCTTCTATCTATTGTTATAGCGTCTCAAAATAACCAACTCTGATTAGAAGTCAAAGTGATTTATTTGTATGGGTATTGGCTCTAACTGCCAAGTATCCCGTGTCAATAACATACCACAGAAAAAAAAAATCTTATAGTGATGAGCTGCATTCTTATACCAAAGCTAACCTCAAAAAACCACCCATAAAGATCATCACATTGTCATTCATGATGAGTAAAATAACCTTTCAGTCCAAGATTACCACCTCTAAAACGGTTAACACACTTCTGGACTCCGTTCTGCCGGGTCATTCCACCATTGCCCCAAAATCATCCACATCATCCTCATCCATATCACAAGTCATCAATGCCTCCCAGAAGAAACTGAAGCCAGAAGAAGTCAGAAGACTTAAGAAGAAGCAAAAACTAGAACAAAGACACTCTATTAGAAAGAATAAAGAAGGAAGGGAACGTTTAGAGACTTTGGCCCGTTATCAAGTTTTGAAACAACATTCGAAAGAAGGTAAACTTACCAAGGAGGACAAAATCGAATTGAAAACACTTGTTAAGAAGAATGTCGTCAACTTGGAGAGTTGGAGAACTGATGTCGCTGATGATCTAGCGGAGATTCAACAAGAGATTCTTGATCTGAAGAAAACTGGCTACGTTAGAAAACATAAAAGAAAGATTGGTAAAAAGATTGATATGAAGGCATTATACAACAAGAAACAGCAACAGAGATATCCAGGTTTAACTCCTGGTCTTGCCCCTGTCAACATGGAGGATTCCGATTCTGATGACGAGTAGATATTACAGTTGTATAAAACCACCCTAATGATACCTTTCTTGCATTTAATTCTTTTTACTCTATTGGTGATCTACCTAGTTCAAAGTATGCCTGTCTGACATCAACAGCGCCTTTTCTAACTTTTCTCTTCTTGTCATCCAACACAGGGAGTACTTCCTTCAAGATATCATTCTGGAATGGCACCAATTTAGGCAATGCAATGGCAAATGTCAAACTTTGCAAGCAGTTCAATGAAACAAGACGCACTTCTGGATTATTCAAATGAGCTTCATCAACAGCGATCAATTTCAACAGAGATGGAATCAATGTATTCAAATGTTTGGAGATCATTTCAGGGATCTCATCCACCGAAGATAACAGAGTCTTTACCGATGCATAACGAACATCTGAGTTAGGTAATGACAATGCCTGGAGTAATAACGGTAAGAATGATGACAGATGCGGTATGATAATTTCTCTGGTTGTGTGTTTCAAGATGTATGACAATGCAGTTAAATAATTTGATTTCTCAATCAAGTTATCACTCGTGGTGAAGTGATCCACAAGTTTAGGTGAAACAATTTGGAAAAACTTCTGTTTGTAAAGTAATCTGACGTTATTATTGGTGATTTTCTTGTACTTGTCAAAGATTGTTAAATCAATGACCAGAATTTCGAACGATCTTGTAGCGAATTGGCCAAATTCTTCTGTTTGCAATAAAGAGATCAACTTATCAATGAATTTTTCGCTTGTTGGGTCATTCTTTAAAATCACACCTTTAGTGATCCATGTAAATGTTTCAATCTTTCTTGTAGAGTCCAGTTCAATTTCCAAGTATTTAGATACATTTGATTCCCATTTGTTGACCAATAATGAAATCAATTGAAGGTATCCAATCTTAGTGTATTGGTCCTTAAAATCAATTTTTGGGACAAAGGTGATGACATCAGTGATGAATCCATCAGGGATCTTGGTGCTTTTATCAACACCGGCCAACAACTTCACAAAGACATTGATTAACTTGGTAGGTTTCTCGTTCAAGATCACAGGATGGATTTTTACATCCGTAAAATATTTGAAATGATTGTCTTTCCCCACTGTAAATACTTCAAATATCTCGTCTAATAAACCCTGATGTGAAGATTTTGAAGAGTAAATGACAAACAATTTCAAAATGTCACTAGTGGTCTCCAACACTGCATCATCATTGAAAGAGCTCTCTTCTTTCTTGGACCCAATGATCAAGAAGGAACTCAATTGACCAAAGATAGAGTCTAAATAACCATCAGTTGAGAACTGTGAATTTCTTTGAGCCGTTTCAACGACTGTTTTCAAAGTTGAAACCATAGTATAAGTATATTTGGCATTATTTGGCTTGAATCCAATGACACCAATCAAGTTCGTTAGTCTGATAACCAAATTATCGCAAAGTTCCTTAGTGGTAGTAATCTGGCACAAGATCTGGAAAACCTTCTCCTTTGGTTTCTCCTGGTTGTTAATTATCACAACACCAGATTCATCATCAGGTAATAATGATAACAGAGTTGGGAATGTCACTTCTAACAATAATTTAGCATGGGACTTTGATAATTGGACCAATCCCCCAATACTAGAGTTGAAAACGTATTCGTTATCATCGATAAGTACCGTTTCTGTGAAATATTGCACTATCAAACTCAATTCAGCGTCAGTTAGGAAATCTTTCAACGTGGTCAACTTGGTTAATTCTGTAATAGCAACAGTTCTTGTACTGACTTCCACCAATGAGGATCCCATTAGGGTCTTACCAAGGAACACCAATATATCATCTTTAAACTGCAATAGGGCATTGTCTTCAGAACCAAGAGGGAATACTTGTGCATAAGCCGTGGTGAAGAAACCCAAGTTATTGATCAGCGCACGTTGAGAGGCTGTGCTTTCATTTTTATCATTATTGAACAACTCATGAAGGGCATCTTTAGCAACGATGTTGAAAGCTTGTTGGTTTGACGAGGAAATGGAACCATATATAGCACAAGTCTGTTTAATAGTTTTTGGATTCTTGAAATTTGGTTGGAGTTCCTCATGCAAGACTTGCCAGAACTTGTTGAAATTCTCCTCGTTAATAGACAATTCATCAGCAATGCTCTTGAAAATGGATAACACCAATGGGAAGATCCCCTCTTCGTCATCATCTTGATCACCATGCAAAATCTCAAATTTCAAGCCACTCCATAATTCCACCCAATTTTCTAGGATCGATTCAGAACCATAGTTATCAACACAGGTCAAGATTGTTTGTAATGTATCCTTTTTCACATTAGGAGACGTTGAAGTTAGTTTCTCCAACAAGTTAGGGTATGAATCCTTAGCGAATTTCGGACTTGAGGCGATGGCTTTTCTCAATGCCAATTTCAAGTCTTCAGAAGTGATCTTGTATGGATCGTCTTTTGGAGGTTTGAATGAGATTGGGAAGTAGCAGAAAAGAATATCGAAGAGTTCATCTTCATACTGTTTGATATCGAATGTTCCGGAAATCTTGGAGTTCAAGGTGAAGGAGATCAATAAATTCTTCGGATCTTTCTCACCAGAGGCAACATGGACAAAGGACTCGATAAATGGCTCATTGAGGAATTTGACTAGATATTTCTGGAACTTGTTGAATAATTTATCCAAGACCTCAAAAGCAAAATATCTAGTAGAAGCCAAATGATGTTTTGAATCATAATTGTCAGTTAGAGCCGCAAGCAACGGTTTTATTAAACTTGTGCCAAAATTCTCTTGATCCACCAGACTGCACAGACCAACCAAAGTTTCCTTCACTGATTTAGTATCCTCCAATTTGGAAATGAAGAAGCCACTTAGCACTTGAATATCATTCGCTAATAAGGCTTTATGTTTCAAACTCTTGATGGTATAAGCGAGACATAATGTGGCCTTTGGTCTTAACAAATCGTCATCAGCGGTCAAGTAATCACCAAGCGCCTTCACTAGGTCCAGTAATTTCAAGGTCTTATTCTCGATCACTGCGGTTTTGAAGAATTAGTATACTGGTCTTATGATGGAGTTATGGATTCAAAAAGTAACTCACGGTTTGCAATCTTTGAAGAGGTCTCGGTTGATTTAACATCATCAATGTTCACGTTCGTAAGGAATTGGTTGATCAGGATTCCTATGGACTCATTGGACTCGGCAGGTTCGCTCATGATTGTCTCAAAGAGGGAGTGATTTCCTTTTGATTGTGTTTGGGTACGTGTATGAATATATCGAAATTACTAAACTTTCCGCGAATCTGCCATGAGAGAGTGTTGATACATAGTGAATAGCGAATAATGAATAGTGGTAATAAGAATGGGGTTAAATATCTCTTTTAGAAAGGCTGAAAGTTTGCACAGAGAATAATTCACTTTAATTATTTGTATTCTTCTGGTCTGCTTCACTACTCTTGGACCGTTTGGATATTATTTGTCATTACTTCGTAGTTGATTTAAAACTATTAAAAAACCGACGGAACAAACAGCCGCTGTTGGTCTTTAAACAGAAACAACCTAGTCACATATTCATTGTAGGTGACTAGAAAGTGGTATGGATGGTTTCTAGAGCTCATAAGTGAGTTTTCTCTTTCATTAATTATCATTAGTTTACATCTGTTTTTTTTAGAAATCAGTTCTGGAGATGCCTTTGATGAATGATTGATATTGATATTGAATTTGTTAATAAGAGGTTAAACTCTTATAAACTCTTATAAACTCTTATAATGTCTTATAATCACTAAATCTTAACGTACATCACAATTACTATTACAATCACTTTACAAATATTAAAGTATAAAATTGCAGTACTAGTATCATGGGCCAGAGAAATACCAGATAGTACCAATATTCACACATAAGAACCCCCAAGAGCACTCTTGTAGGGTAACCTCAATGGGTATTGATTACTCAGCAAAATGCCGCGAACACGTAGTATTCGCGAAAGCGCGACCAAAAAGTGCCCGTCACATGAGCACATTGGTGGGGGGAGAGACAGGGCACCAGTGGGAAGTTTCCAGGACTCAATTGGCCCCAATTGATATCCACCATGAACTCTGGTACCAACAAATTGCACTGTAACTGTCCCCTTTGATCTCTCGTTTTGTTGTGTAAACATAACCATCTTCTCATACAAACCCATTTTTCGTTTGACTTTTTTTTGTATGGAGAACTGCAATCCGCACCTTTTTGCGCAAGACCTCGAGTATATAAGCAAGCCTATTTGCCTTTTTCTCGCAGCTCCACATCTGGCAACATACACACAACACACACACAAACATGTCTCAACCTACGTAAGTGCAAATGCCGCAGAGCTATGCTGACTGGTCGGGGAAGCTGTCTAACAGCTTCGGTTCCTGCGGTCCAGGTCATCGCTTGCTGAGGGAGCCCAACTATAAAAAAGTTGCCCTCCCCAATTGGTCTGGAACTACACTGCACTGGCACACCACACGCTCACTCTACCACAATGCCTCCCAAGTCCCGTCTCCAGCAGCTCTTGCACCACTTGACCGGTACTAACCCGCTCCCTAGTGGTGATATTGGTCTTATTGGTTTGGCCGTTATGGGTCAAAACCTGATTTTGAACGCTGCTGATCACGGTTTCACCGTTGTCGCTTTTAACAGAACCGTTTCAAAAGTTGACCACTTCTTAGCTAACGAAGCCAAGGGCAAATCCATCATTGGTGCCCACTCTATCCAAGAGTTAGTTGACAACTTGAAGAGACCAAGAAGAATCATCTTGTTAGTGAAGGCTGGTGATGCCGTTGATGCCTTCATCAACCAACTATTGCCATACTTGGAAAAGGACGACATCATCATTGATGGTGGTAACTCCCATTTCCCAGACTCCAACAGAAGATACGAAGAATTGAAAACTAAAGGTATCCGTTTTGTTGGTTCCGGTGTCTCTGGTGGTGAAGAAGGTGCCCGTTACGGTCCTTCTTTGATGCCAGGTGGTGATGAAGCTGCTTGGCCTCATATCAAGGAAATCTTCCAATCCATCGCTGCCAAATCTGACGGCGAACCATGTTGTGACTGGGTTGGTCCAGCTGGTTCTGGCCACTATGTTAAGATGGTGCACAATGGTATCGAATATGGTGATATGCAATTGATCACTGAAGCTTACGATATCTTGAAAAGAATCGGTGGGTTCACCAACAAGGAAATCGGTGATGTCTTTGCCAAATGGAACAAGGGTGTCTTGGATTCCTTCTTAATTGACATCACCAAGGACATCTTGTACTTTGATGACGTTGACGGTACCCCATTATTGGAGAAGATCTTGGACTCTGCTGGTCAAAAAGGTACTGGTAAATGGACTGCTATCAACGCCTTGGATTTGGGTATCCCATTATCCCTTGTCGGTGAAGCCGTCTTTGCCAGATGTCTATCCTCCATCAAATCCGAACGTGTTGCCGCTTCAAAGGTTTTACCAGGCCCAGAAATTCCAAAAGACGCCATCAAGGACCGTCAACAATTCGTTGATGACTTGGAACAAGCCCTATATGCTTCCAAGATCATTTCCTACGCCCAAGGTTTCATGTTGATCAAAGAGGCTGCTAAGGAATACGGCTGGAAATTGAACTACCCATCCATCGCTTTGATGTGGAGAGGTGGTTGTATCATCAGATCCGTCTTCTTGGGTGAGATCACCTCTGCCTTTAGAGAAAACCCAGAATTGGAAAACTTGTTATTCCACTCTTTCTTCAAAGATGCCATCACCAAGGCCCAGTCTGGTTGGAGAAACACCGCCTCATTGACTGCCAAATACGGTATCCCAACCCCAGCTTTCTCCACTGCTTTGGCCTTCTATGACGGTTACAGATCTGCTAAATTACCAGCAAACTTGCTACAAGCTCAAAGAGATTACTTTGGTGCCCACACTTTCAGAGTCTTGCCTGAATTCGTCTCTGATAACTTACCAGCTGACACTCCAATCCATATCAACTGGACCGGTAAAGGTGGTAACGTTTCCGCCTCAACTTATGATGCTTAGGTTTATAAAGTTTCTTGTTTAATGAATATCTTTGTTCGATGAGATTTGTAGCCTTTAGCCCTTAGCCCTTAGCCCTTACAATTGATTGTCTAAAAACATTATAAAATTGGTATCTAATTAATTTGATGCAACGACTAATTTTTCAACATGTTCCATGAAGTCTTGTAAACTGATATCATCAGTAAGAATTCTAGCACCAGCATTGACATTTTGATTCTTATAAGTTGTAGAGGGATTCAATTTTGACATTAGGAATCTTGCTTGAGATCCACCATCTTCAGTGTCAATGAACCTAGGTAATGGGAATCTATCAGTCAACAATTCAGCTGCTTCATGTCTTGGTAAGTCCAAAAATTCTTTGAATCCAATGAATTCAGGATCATCTTGATAACCTTCTCTTCTCCATGCTGCAACAGTGGCACCATGAAAGATCAAAATATGGAAAAATGTGTCCAATAATAAGATTTTTTCATCATGAATCGATAAGGAATCTAATAATACAGGTTCACCTTCTTCTAAATCTTGTTCAAATGAAGTTAAAGTTGGTTGAATCATGATCAAAGAATTCGTAGTGTCTTCTGAATTGAAAATGTGTCTGTAAAAAGCAGTTTCATCAGGTGAATTGTTGAAAACTTGTAAAAACTGGGATCTTCTTAAATGATACATGAATTGTGGGAAATAAGTGAAATTATTAGCCAATTTGAAAGAAGATGTATCATTTTTAGAATATTCTGCAAAACTCTTTAATAAACCAATGGTGATTTTATCAACCCAGGAGATGACATCCCCTGGTGTTTCATTTTTTTGTAATTTATTAACAGCAATTCTACCAATTAAAACAGCTGCAGCTTCTTGATCAAAGGCAAATGCCAAATTAGCCGCACTTAATAATTTGGCCACTGTGGTGACTTTCAATCTTGTTGTACCATCTGGATGTTGATAATATGTAATGAATTGAGCAAATGCATTAGGTAACCCACCAGGAACCTTGAAAGCAGCATTCTCTTGTGAATTTTGGACATCAAATAATATAGCATATGATGAATTTGGTAATACAGTAGAAATCTTCCATGAATTTGTACCTGAAATACCAAACAAGTTTTGATCAGCAACAAAATGATCTTTCTTATTCAGTGAAGTGGCATGACCTATCAAACCGGCAACTTTCCATTCTTTAGAGGTCTTGACTTCAAAATTGGCATTCAGACCTAATAATAATTGGCCATATTGATCCTTATTGAAGAATCTTTGGAACGATTGTTTAAAGATAGAAGTAGTGAAAGAATCAGCCAATACAACAATACCACCTGTTTCACCAGGTAGTTCCTCCATCTCATACAATCCAACTTGATCATAGGCACCAATAAATATATCAATTGTAGCTCCAATTTCGGAACAATTTTTAGCTAATTTTGAATAATAATCTTTAGCCAATTTGTAATGTTTAGCCTCTTTAGCCTCAATCATATGGTGAGATCTGATTGGTTCTTTGAATTCCTTGCCAACGATCAAGCCAGGGCCATAAGTGCAAGGACCGCCTGAGAATAACATAATGTGCGAGCCGGCCTTATCATAAGAAGTTTTCAGTAAATTGGATGCAATATTTAGAGCACAGCCAGTGGCTCTTAGATAACGTTGGTTTGATTTGTAATTCCAAGAATCCTTAGACAAGTTATCTAGGATTAAAGTCAATTGATATTCAGCAATTGCGGCAGGTCTTAGAAATCTATCCACTGTTTGACCAGGCCCTTGTCTCTTTAAGTCTGGGGCAATGAAACCCAAGATCTTGGAAATTTGTTCAGTGGTATAATTCTTCGCGCCATTGAAGGCAAACGTCTTTAGGATCCCAGCATCTGTTAGGTCATACAAGTTGACATTCTTACCAAAGGCAATGAAACCGACTAGAGCATTTGGTGGTAACAAGGTCAAACTGAGTGTTAACGATTCTTTCAAAGCCTGGCAATCTTCATCCAGAAGACATGTGTCCATCACGAACAGGAAGATCGGTGGTGTCTTAACTTGTTGTTGTAGGATATACTCCACCGTGGTATTCTCAGGGGCAGCCTGGATTGGGAGGTGGTTCTGGTATTGTGGTGGTAGGGCATTATGATTGGAGCAGATAGGACAGACCCAGGCATTGTTCGATACCTGGGCAAAGGGGTTCAAGATGGCGCCACAGGGCGCTTTGCAGACGATGGGCAAATCCTGAATGTACGCAAGGTCCTCACGGGGCCTTAAAGGGGAGTAGAGGGCGCCCACAGGCACCGACAGCCTTGTGGCAGCGATCTTTGTAGTTGGAACCGCGTTCCAGCTGAACCTGACACCATCCTGGTCCTCGGCCTGGAGGAATTGCTGCGAGGAGGGTTAGTACTGGGTCTCTAAATGGAACAATAGTACGCCACCCACGTCTTCCAAGTCCATTTTAGTTGGGGGTTTTCAGGGTAAAGACGAGATTGAAAACACTCCAATTTGATCCAGATCTGTTTTCATTTTCATTTTCATTTTAGTGAAAAGTTCCAAAATTGAAAATTTTCTTTCTAATTTTTATATCCAACAATATCCAACAATATCCACCATAATCAGCATAATCAGCAGCCATTGAGCCCTCAAAGGGTAAGTGAAAACACAACCACACAGCAACTCCACGGACTGCTCCAAATGATGAGAGATTCCATTATACTGCGTTATCGTCTTGAGGATTGTTTAATTACCGTCCCTGAAAAGAATCCATACAGATTACTCTGACTTAGAAACCAGTCCGATCAGCTAGCATTTGTCCCCTGGAGAATGAAATACTAATGTGTATATATAGTCAATACATTGCCTTGTCTGGAGATTACTTGTAGAATGTTGCTTGCAGGTGTCCCTGCCCCTGTCCGTACCTTACTGCCCTGGAGGCTTTCCTCGAGGTTACCTTGGAGATTTCCCATCAGACGCTATTCATCACTGGTGTTTGAGAATGAAGAAACCGAGTTTGCCAATAGAAAAACCATCATCAAGAGTCTGAATAAGAAGTACTATCCCATCTTGCAAGCTCTACGGTCGGCAGAGATCAAACCTTTACGCATCCCTGAGTTTAGAGCCCTGTTTGAAGCTTATGAATGGCCAGAAAGTAAGAGAATCGAACAAGTCCATGCCATTGAAGGCAAGATCGCAAGCATAAGAAAGTCAGGTAAAGGTATGGTTTTCATTGATGTGTTACAGGATTTCCAGAAAGTTCAACTTGTGGTGATGAACAAACTATGTGGGCTTTCTAAGGATGAATTCTTTGAACATCATGAGTTCTTTAAAAGAGGTGATCATATTCATGCCATCGGATATCCTGGTATAACTAACACTGGTGAGCTATCTTTGAAATGTACACAACCCGTGACACTTGCTTCACCTACTTTGCATCCATTACCACCAAAATTGACAGATTCACAAAAGAGACATCATAATAGAGTGGTGGATTACTTGGTGAATTCTAAATCTCAGCAAATCATCATTGCTAGATCCCTAATCATCCAATCCATTAGATCCTTTCTTACCACACGTGGATTCGTGGAGGTCACCACTCCAATCATCTCCAACTCCTCAAAGGGTGCCAATGCCACCCCATTCAACACACATGCTAAACATTTAAAGGACTCACAAGACAAACTGGTGGATTTACAACTCCGTGTTGCTCCAGAACTTTGGTTGAAGAAGTTGGTCATTGGTGGGTTTGATAAAATATTTGAAATTGGGTCAAGCTTTAGAAATGAAGGAATTGATGGGACACATAATCCTGAGTTCACTACTTTGGAATTCTATCAAAGTTTCACCACATTGGAAGACTTGATGCTCATGACTGAAGAGTTATTCCAACATGTCTTCAAATCAGTTTCTGACCTTGAAGTTACAAAACCTCAATTGAAACAACTATCACTCACATTCAAGAAGTTTGAATTTATCCCAACTATTGAACAACAAACTGGCATCCCATTCCCACCAGAGATCACCACTGAATCATTATTAGCTTACTTCACCCAACTCGAGATTCAACCTCCAAAGATGCAAAGTGTGCCACAATTACTGGATGCCCTATCATCCACTTACATCGAGCCATTATGTGACTCACCGGCCTTTATATATCATCAACCATCAATTATGGCACCACTAGCAAAATCAACGGATATAACGTATGAGGGTAATACATACAACGTTTCCAAAAGATTTGAAATGTTCATCCAGGGGAAAGAATATGTGAACGCATATGAAGAAGAGAATTCACCCTTTGATCAAGAAGCCAAGTTTAAACTACAACAACAGTTGAAAGACGAGTTCCATGACGAGGAGTCAATCGTTCCAGATCATAGATATCTGCAAGCCATGGAATGGGGGATGCCTCCTACTGGTGGGTTCGGTTTGGGAATCGACCGACTAGTGATGCTGCTTGTCGGTGAGAAGAGAATCGAGGAGGTCTTGACCTTCGGTACCTTGCCTGATGTTATTAAGCAGTAGTGGGATCCATTTGTACATAGACTATTTCAATTTTAACGACGCTCATGATTTCTGTCTTTTAGTAAAAACCCTTTATAATTCTCTATAGAAAGAACGCGAAAAAAAAATGTGACGCGTAAATATATTAGTTTCACTAACAATAACATAACAGGCTCTCATCCAAACTACAATCACAATCACCTCAAAAAATGAGTGCAGAACCAGTTCAAGTTGAAGAAATCGAAGAAATCGAAGCTGAAAACTCCACTCAAATCCAAGAGATCGAATTCCTGCCACCATCTGTACCACACGAATACACATTTGATTCCACAACTTATCTTACACCAATACCCAAGATTGTCCAGGAGAATCCCACAGAGCCCTGTGTGCTTGGTGTCGACGAAGCTGGGCGTGGTCCCGTACTGGGGCCAATGGTGTACGGTATTGCGTACTGCTTGAAGTCCTTTGAACCGGAGTTGAAGAAGAAGTATGGCTTTGCTGATTCCAAAACGTTGAACGAGGCAAAGAGAACGAGCTTATTAGAAGAGATCTGTTTAAGGGACTCTGAACTGTTTCAAAACGTCGGATGGTCCACAAGAACAATGACTGCCATGGATATCAGCTCTGGGATGTTAAGACCAAGCTCCATTGGGAATTACAACCTGAATGAACAGGCCCATGATGCCACAATGGACTTGATCCAAGGTGTTCTGGATCAAGGTGTGAACCTCCAAGAGATCTACGTCGATACAGTTGGACCTCCTGCCTCATACCAGGTTAAACTTCAAAACAGATTCCCGGGCATCAAGATCACAGTGGCCAAGAAGGCCGATGCCCTATATCCATGTGTTAGTACTGCCTCCATCTGTGCTAAAGTCACTAGAGACTTCTCCCTAGTAACAAGCAAGAACCAATTATACTCACCAGGGACTCAATGGGGGTCAGGGTATCCGTCAGATCCAAAGACCTCAAGATGGTTGAACGAGGCAGTAGATCCGATCTTTGGCTGGAGTCAAGTGGTTAGATTCTCATGGCAGACCGCCAAAGACGCTATAGTGAAGAACAAAGGTGTTGACATGGAATGGGAAGAAGACAATGTCAAACAGGACTATGGAGATGTCTCTGCGTTGTTCGGGAACGATACCAAGAAGGAATCCCTGGAGTCGCTGCCAGTGTCGACGCTATGGTATGCCCACAATGTGGATGCCTTCTAGCAGCATGCTATTCCAAATAAAAATGTTATTTAGCCGAGTACCAGTTCATTTACCCGAGAAACCCCCAATAACAAATTTCTTGACACGTCTCTTTTTGGCAGAGTAGGGGACACCACCAGGCATCATCCGCGAAAAAGCGCGAAAGCGCGAAAATTACCACATCGGGTGTGTTCTCGCTTTTTTGGCCCATCCACGAAAATTGGGGCCTCCACGCTTTTGGAGCAAAAACCATCAGGATTAAATTCGAGTAAATTCACCAATTTCGTTTTCAATTCATAGCTCCAAAGACCAGTGTCTCCCTCCCAAACAGAACGATGTCTGCCATTGCTACGTTGACCAGAGCTGCTCGTGCTCTTCCAAGGTGAGTAATGTCCCCGTTTTTGATCAGAAACAGATTTGTGTTTCAGGTTTAAAGAACGATATCCATATACAAACAACGGTATGGATCGTTATGGATCGAGTGCCAATTACTAATACCCATATAGATGCACTAGACTAGCCACCTTCCAAGCTGTCCGTTTCGCCTCCTCATACCCTCCACACACCGTCATCGGGATGCCTGCCCTTTCACCAACCATGACCCAAGGTTCCCTGGCTGTTTGGAACAAGGCTGTTGGTGATGAGTTACAACCAGGTGAAGCCATTGCTGAGATTGAAACCGACAAGGCCCAAATGGACTTTGAATTCCAAGAAGAAGGTTACCTAGCCAAGATCCTGGTCGAGGCTGGTACTAAAGATATCCCAGTCAACACCCCAATTGCCGTTTATGTTGAAGATGCGGCTGATGTTGAAGCCTTCAAAGATTTCACTGTCGATGCTACTGCCTCTAAACCAGCTGCTGCCACTAAGGAAGAAGCCCCAAAGGAAGAAGCTTCTGGTTCTGCGCCAGCTGCTTCTGAAGCTCCAAAAGCTACTGCCTCAAAATCTTCATCTGCTCCAGTTGATAGAATCATTGCCTCTCCATTGGCTAAAACCATTGCTTTAGAAAAAGGTATTGCTCTAAAGGGCATCCAAGGTACCGGTCCAAACGGTAGAATCGTTAAGGAAGACGTTGAAAAGGCCATTGCTGCCCAAGCTTCTAAACCTGCCCCAAGTGCTGCTGGTGCTGCTGCTGGTGCCCCAGCAGCAGCTGGTACTTCAGGTCCAAGCTTCACCGATATCCCAATCACCAACATGAGAAAAATCATTGGTCAACGTTTATTACAATCCACTCAAACCAACCCATCATATATCGTTTCATCATCCATCTCCGTCTCCAAATTGTTGAAATTAAGAGCTTCTTTGAATGCTTCTGCTAATGACCGTTACAAACTCTCCATCAATGACATTTTAATCAAAGCCATTGCAGTTGCTTCAAAGAGAGTCCCAGAAGCCAACTCTCACTGGATAGAAGCTGAAAACGTCATCAGACAATACAATAACGTTGATGTTTCTGTTGCTGTTGCCACTCCATCAGGTTTGATCACCCCAATTGTTAAAGATGCCCATACTAAAGGTCTAGCTGTGATCTCAGCTGAAGTTAAAGATCTAGGTAAACGTGCTAAGGAGAACAAATTAAAACCAGAAGAATTCCAAGGTGGTACCATTTGTATCTCCAACTTGGGTATGAACCCAGCTGTGAATCTCTTCACTTCCATCATCAACCCACCACAATCCACCATCTTGGCCATTGGTACTGTTAACAAGGTTGCTGTCGAGGATAAATCCGCTGAACACGGTTTCTCTTTCGACTCCAAGATCAACATTACCGGTACTTTCGATCATAGGGTCGTGGACGGTGCCAAAGGTGGTGAATTTATCAAGGCTTTAAAGGATGTTATTGAGAACCCATTAGAATTGTTATTATAAATTCAGCATATATAACTTTTCCAATTATCAATTAACATTTGTAAAAAAAAAAAGTTAAGATAGAAATTGCTCTTCATTTACACCAAAGTTATATTCTTATATGATCTATTTTTCATGACTGTTAAAATTAATTAGTTGTAGTTTATATCTATTTCAAGAGTTTATAGAGAAAACTGTGGGTCAACCAAATATCAACGATTTTTGTCGATGCAAAAAAAAACATTGAAAAAGCCTTTGGCCTCAGAGAACAAAAGTTGGTAAAAATCCAATACATCAGACGTTAACAATGGCCTTTGCTCTATCTGACGAATCAAAAGTGAGTCCAAACGATTCAGGGACATTGGATGCTTCCACTCTTCGAAGTTTGGGTCGAATTACATAGTGATACCCTCAAAATCCTTGAGAATCACTAGAGAATCACTAGAGAATCACTAGAGAATCAGACATCAACTAACAATCGAACTTACAGGAACGTATCACCAGGGTCTTCGACAGCGCCCGTGTCATTGCCCACTACGGCTGGATCCCATTTGTCCTATACTTGGGCTGGTTGCAAACTCCAAACAGACCACCTTTATTAGCCCTATTATCTCCATTACCATCAGTTTAATGCCTGTTAGAAGTGTTCCAAAACTTGCGGTTTCCAAAAAGGTCTTCCAGGGTGATGAACTTTCTATTAATGATGCTATTTTTACGAGTTGGTGTGTACATAGTCTGAGTATATGTTGTATGTTGTATGTTTGTAGACCATTAATAATGACCAAGGCCACTCTTATGTTGCTTAACCAAGGAACTAACACCCATCGGAGTCCACCATTCTGATCAGCAAAATCAACAAATCATCAATGAACTACTAATCCAAGCCCACCTCCGCCTTCCCATTCCCTCAGTCTATGCTCCATTTACCCATAGTCCTTTTAATGCAATCACCGAACTTGTCCGACCACTGAAAATTTATAAAAGTGCTATTAAACCAAAAGGAAGAAAGAAGAGCCATTAATGACCACCAGGAGCACAATGAGCTCGCAGCCCATACTATCGCCAACACAGCGCGAGATCATCAGTGGTCTCACAGCTGGTTTCATCACCACTACGGTCACACACCCGTTGGATTTGCTCAAGATTAGAA
The DNA here is from genome assembly GCA_003707945.3 of Taiozyma bovis. Taxonomy (NCBI): domain Eukaryota; kingdom Fungi; phylum Ascomycota; class Saccharomycetes; order Phaffomycetales; family Wickerhamomycetaceae; genus Taiozyma; species Taiozyma bovis. Next base: position 192,777 of record PPMH03000019.1, on the reverse strand, counting down.
TACAGCTTGACCAGAGGTCAAGGACTCATCTGGAAGCTTTCAATAAAATTGTGAGGAGCCTGAAGGATGAAAACGCAGTGGCAACTATCAGGAGAACATACAGGGGGATACTGCCCAACCTACTGGGCTCATCTTTATCCTGGGCCATCTATTTCGGATCCTATAGAAAGTTTAAAGACTTATCACATCACTTGATAGATAGTGTTGATATTAGTCGAGATTCAAACTTACAATCCTGGCATTATTTAGGAAGTGCATTTGCTGCTGGGTCGTTCACTGCGGTACTGACCAATCCAATATGGGTCCTGAAGACTAGAATTTTGAGTACGAGTAAAGATGCTCCAGGTGCTTATAGTGGTATAATTGATGGTATCAAGAGAATCATCAAAGAAGAAAGTATATTTGGCTTTTGGAAGGGGTTATTACCAAGTCTTGTCGGTGTCAGTCAAGGTGCGTTACAGTTCACCATTTATGACACTTTGAAATACCAATTCCGAGGTGATGATTACATGTTGGGGAAATTAGAAGTTTGGGAATATATCTTGATGAGTTGTACCTCCAAGATCATTGCCACATTCATCACATATCCTTGTCAACTTGTCCGTTCAAGACTTCAGGACTATGGAAGTATTAATGAAAGGAGAACAGTGGGTCAAGTCTTGACCAAAGTCTATGCAAAAGAAGGTGTATTTGGGTTTTATAAAGGTATCATTCCAAATATAATTAGAGTCTTGCCCGCAACTTGCATTACATTCACAGTTTATGAGAAAATGAAAACGATAGCATAAACAGAAACTCTGCATTTGTTTAAATTGTAATTACAATGGTGGACGATTTGATTTGAACTACCAATTATAAAATTTATTATGAGTAATTACATTAAACCTTATAATTAATCAAACTAAATCATACACAAGGAAAAAATTATATTTAGTAACCTAAAGCAGCCAATTTTTGGGAAGCTTCAGAGTCAGCTTGGGAAGTCTTAGCAGCTTCTAGTTTGTTGTTTAAAGCTTTCTTTTTCAAGTAGTATTCAGTGGCTCTCAATTTACGTTTTTCTTCCAATTTAGAAACAACGTCACTGTATTTCCAACCAACAGATGAAGACAAGTCACCTAAGGTGGTGTATTTTCTACCTGGCTTCAATCTTAAGACTCTTAGAGCTTGAGGAACAACGTTTCTCTTCTTCTTGTCGTATGGAGGTGGGACACCTTCAAAGACTTTTAATCTTTCTAAAGCAGCCTTACCACGGGCAGTCTTGTGGGAGATCATACCACGGACAGCTTTGTAGAAGATTCTGGATGGGGCTCTGAAGTGGAATGGACCTCTGGTTTTGTTGAAACGAGTACCTTTTCTTAAGTAGTCATGGTATTTTAATTTGGTTCTGAAAAATTCACCAGAAATGTTCAAGGCTTCAGTTCTGACGATAACCATTTTTTGACCTTCCAATAATTGCTTAGCAACAATTGAGGCTAAACGACCTAAAAGGTGACCCTTACCTGTTGATAGAATGTTAGTATAAATGCTTTAGGATATAGGTGGTTGGGGGACCAACTTGAGACTTTGATGTTTCATATTTTGGACCTTAATCAAAATTAATGAAGTCATTTGATGAAGGGCCATACACTTCTGATACACTCCCATTCATATTCTCCTTGTCTATTCATATTATCTTGATCTTCATATTTTGGTAAGCCACTCCACTTCTCCTGATGCCCAATATCGAAATCTTTCAACCTTCATTAAAAATCCTTTCCATATATATTGTCCGATAGGGCTCCCTTCCATTTCTTTAATTCACATCAGGTCTCATTTGTTCCCTCTTTTCACGTGTGAACATACCGTCAATGACAACAACTGGTTCAAAAGTGGACATCTTTAATCTTTAGTGTTGATACAAGTTAAATGTTGTTAATAGTAAAATTCAAGTTTTTTCAAATTTGTTTTTTGCGTTGATGGAAAATTTGGGACGGTTTCTGGTAGGAGCAGCATGGCTTTTTTTCTTATGTATAGTGGACTTACCGCGAACTCGTTTGGTGAACAAAGTGGAAAGTTTTTTGTTTGTGGTTTTCAGGTGGAAAGTTGGGAACAAAATTCGCGAACTTTGTTTAAAGATAGAAAACATCTGGACACCAAAAGACGAGGGTGTGACTGCCCTGAGCAATGTCACGTGCAAGGGCTGGGAACAGAGATTTTGTTTTATGATCTATAAGATGGGTGATTGGCAATACAGTTCATATCATTCATATAATTCATATAATTCATATAATTCATATAATTCATATAATTCATATAATTCATATAATTCATGTAATTCATACTCATTTCATCAAGTTTAAAGACTTTCCCGACACTTTATACCTATTATCAACATAATAATCCAAGAATCTAGTAGCAGTATCTTCAAACACATCAATAATAAGCACATCAACGTCTTCCACCACTGATAATTCCCTTGTTTTTCGCATGCATTGATCCAATAAATAATGTGCCCTCTTGTGATTCTGTGACTTGAATCTGTGGAAGATATCATTGATGTTGACGATTATTAAGAGAAGGTTTGAACTATTGGTTAGTTCGTTCAGTTGATCCAGGATCCCATCAAGTGTAAAGATCCTTACGTATTGGATCCGTTCTGTCTGTATCGGTGTAATCTTATCAGCCAGCAGTTGGAATGGGACAGTGCCCATGTCGTCCAACCAGAGGATTTGTCTGTCTGTTGTGTTTAGCACTTTGATTATCTCATCGAATATGACCTGTGATGTTTGGTATTAGTAGATGTGGAATCCGAGAATGATCAACAGTCTACAAACTCACTTCAATGGCATTTTCTATTGTCAAATTAACAAGGAGAGAGGTGATGCCTTGAAGAAAGCAAGCCATTCTATTAGATGGATGTTTCTCTAGAGTTTGTCAAAGTAATCTTATGTAAGTTTGAAAGTGTTCCTAATCTATTTGACGTGTGTTTTTTTTGTGCCAACCCCAGGTCAAAAGCTCTACTCTTTATTCATGAGTTATCAATTATTTTTATTCATTGTGCAGCACTTATACAATCACAATCTAGATTTTAGCAAACTGCCCTCGGTGTACAACTTGTCCAAACTTTCTTTGAAGAATTTCCCAGCAACATTTCTCTTGATCTTCAGAGTTGGAGTAATCACACCATCATCAATCTTCAATGGTTCAATATCAAATTTGAAGTTATGAATCTTTTCAAACCCTTGTAAACCTTCATCCTTAACCATATGGTTCATGTAATTTAAGAAGAATTTCTTCAAGTTCACAGAGTTGTTAATCACATCTAATAATTCCAGATCATTATGTGATTGTAACAGTTCGCCCACGTCCACACCTGAGATTCTACCACTGTGGGTCTGTCTCTTTAGGATCTCACGGATGGCCAATGGGTCAACACCAATGATGGACACCAAATAGGTTTGTAAACTGTCACCATAGACGAACATTTGTTGCGCGACACTAGAGGCGGCACTTAGGTATGTATTCTCGATTCTCTCTGGTGTCACATATTCACCTTGGGCCAACTTGAAGAAATTCTTGACACGGTCAATGATGTGTAGTCTCCCATTCTTGTCAATCTTGGCCACATCACCAGTGTAGAACCAACCATCGATCAATACTTCATCGGTGGCCTTCTTATTCTTGTAATAACCTTGGAAGATCTGTGGACCTCTCAATAGCAATTCACCTTGCGGTTCATCAAATTCAATTCCGTTCTTATCAAAACTGGTATAATTCATCTCTGGGATATCCCTCAATCTGAACAAAGTACTGGTAGAAGGGCCACCTGAGGAGACAATATTGTCATCAGGATGCGCTAAGCAGACACCAGAAGTGGATTCTGTCAAACCGTAACCTTGTTGGAAGCGGACATTGAATGCTGCCCTGATAAAGTTGATAGTCTCCGCAGAGATTGGTGCAGAGCCACTGATACAGAGCTCCACATTGTCAAACCCAATGGCTTGTCTCAGTTTCTTGGTGACGACTTTGTCAAGGAGGAATATCTCACCACATTCATTCTTTAGGTTCTTTTGTTGTTTGTAATCAATGATTCTCTTAATGATTTGACGACCAGCAAACGAACAGGATAAAGAAGCCTTAATCACGGCTTCAATTTTGGTATAAACTCTAGGGACCAAAGTGACGAAATGTGGTTTCACAATCTTTAAATTTTCAATCAAAGTAATTGGGCTTGGATCATGAGGGAAATAAATGGCAATTCTTCTTGCCCAGTTTTGAATAACATTCACAAACTCGTAAATATGAGCTAATGGTAAAAAGGAGTAATATCTCAATTGTTCAGTTTCTCCAACAGGTTTGTAACAATGTGATGCGGCAAAAGTGGCAGCAGCGACAACAGCAGATTGCTTTAGAACAACACCTTTTGGATTTCCGGTAGTACCGGAGGTGAAGGAGATGGCAATGGAAGAATCACTTGTGGCAGGTTTCAATGGGATAGGTCTAGTCTTACCCAAATGTTCCAATTGATTGAAATCTAAGAGTTTAATACCCTTGGATGCAGCATAGTGGAAAACACCAAAGTCTTTGTTCAGGTCTAATGGGTCAAAAGAAACCAAATATTTCAAATATGGAAGACCTTGGACTTCACCTTCTGGACCTTCTGGAGTATCAGCCAAATCCAGAACTTTGATCAATTTGTCATATGTGGTGAATAAGATTGATGATTGGGTGAAGTTTAAAATATATTTTGAAGTGGTTGGGCCCAAAGTGTCATATAGAGATGTGGTGGATAAGCTGTAACTCTGAGCACCTAAACTAACCAGAACCCATTCCGCTCTGTTGGGAGCAAAGACAGAAATCAATTGTTCTTCATCACTATCACCAATCAAGTTCTTGATACCGGCACCAACATGTTTTCTTCTCTCATTCACGTCTTGATATGTCTGTGGGGTAAACACTGGATCAAAGGTCCCGTCTGGTCTCTTCAGCCTCGATGCGACACATGTGTAGTGAGGGTACAATTCAGCAGATTTCTCAAACAGCTTCAAAGCGGTGTCCAATTCAGCAGTAGCATTATGGATCAATCCGTCTTTCAACAGTGGTGAGGCGTAGATGGAACTGAATTTACCAGGTTCACCAGAGTTAGGGACTCGAATGGCCTGTTTGTCAACGGCGGAGAACTTGAAGGGAAAGCCCTGGATCAGCTTGTCGTAGTCGAGGTTGCCCTGGGCATCGGTGTACTGTTCCTTGGACAGGAGGTCTGTGTAGGAGGCCATGTTTTTTAAGGGGAGAATGCTAGTCCATGACGACTTTTTGGTGATGGAACTAAGGATTCTTGCTGCTTTTATATGGCCACGCCTTTGTTTTGACGGTATATTATTTCGAAGCGTGTTCCTCGGCTAAAATAATTTGTGGAGATTGGCAGGTTCTCTCCGCTTTTTGGTGCCACCGAGACGGAATAAATTGACCGAGAATTGAACTTTCACTGTTTCTTTTCTAGTTTCTGGACCGTTGGTGTGTTGGTGTGTTTTTGTATCCAAGGCCTGTTCTCCATTCTCCGTTCGGTTGTTCTTTTATTCTTTGTCTTTGTTCTCTCTTCATAGTGATCGACTCTTCGGAACAGAGCAGATACCAAATGGCCCAGTCCAGTAATCCACAGCGATATTGCACTACACTTGCACCCAGAAATAAGGGTAGCAGTCCCAGCAGTCCCAACAGTCTCATCATACACAGACCCAACTGATACAGGTATCAAGAGCCAAAAAATGCCCACTTGAAGTCTTGTCACATATTCGGTAGGGTCAGGCCGTTAACTACTGTGGTGTTCTCGATAAGGAAGGCATAGACGCAGGGTATTATAGTGTCTTTGTCTCTTTTGTCTCGCTGTTCTGTCATACTGTTCTGCGACTCCAGTATTTGTTCTAAACGTGGCTGAGAGAAGTTCCTAGTACATTATCCGACACTATTAGTAAGTTTCACTTTAGACACAACTATAAATCTCTAAATGTAAATAACCATTTCCTAGGTTACCGCAGGGTGGTAAGGCCACATAAAGGGAAAACCATCCCGACACCAACCTGATTAGCCCATCTTAGCTTGAAACGTTACTATACGACGACTTTTTGCCCTTCATCACCCACATCACACCCTCAATAATGTCCTTGAAGCCAAATTCTCGGGTCGCTGTGATTGGGTCAGGTATATCCTCCCTTACGTTCACTTACCTGCTCTCCAAGTTGAGACCAGACCTACAAATCACCGTTTTGGAGAAAGCTGCTAAATCATCAGGTTATATCCAATCAGAGATCCATGACATCAAGGGTGAGAAAATTGTGTTAGAGAAAGGACCGAGAACATTGAGAGGCTCAAGTGATGGTACCGTGCTCATAGTAGACATACTGAAACAATTGTCCAAGAGTGATGTCATTAAATTTATCAGTAATGATAACATTGCTAATAAGAAGTACTTGTTGTCCAAGAATGATAAACCTGTCCAAGTACCTAACTCATTAGGTACGTTCCTATCATTTTGGAAGAGTGGTTTCATCAAAGGGATCCCCTTTGGTCTGTTGAAAGAACCTTTTGTTAAGAAGGGCGACTTGAAAGATGAAAGTATAGATTCATTCTTTAGAAGAAGAATATCACAAAATTTGTCAAGAAATGTCATCAGTGCAGTGTATCATGGTATTTATGCCGGTGATGTGAGAAAATTGAGTATTCTTTCAATCATGCCAACTTTGAAAGAATTGGAAACGAATTATGGATCCATCATGAAAGGTTTATTCAAGAGACCTAAAGTTGCAAAAGTTGAATTATCCCCAGAATTACAGAAATACAACGAGTTGTTCAAAGCTGATGCTTTAAAGACCAAGAATGACATCAAATCCTTCCCAATGTTAACTTTCAAAGGAGGATTGGAGACCTTCACGGGGGCCATATACAATAATCTATCCAGAAACACCAACATAACTTTCAAATTCAACGAATCTGCGAAATCTATACGCAACACTCAACACGGTATTTCAGTAAACGATAAAGAATATGACATGGTGAGGTCATCATTGAATTATGATGTCCTTGAATCCATAATCCCACAAAACACAATCTCACTACCACAAAAGTTGAATTATGTGGACATCCTATTGATCAATGTCTACATTCCAAAAGATCTAATGCCCATCCATGGTTTTGGTTACTTAGTCCCACTATCACACAGCAACCAGGATGGTCAATTAGGCTGTATCTTTGACTCAGAAGTCGAAAAGTATTCAGAATACTTATACAACCACCACCACACTACCTCCTCCCCAGAGTCAACAAACCAAAACTATACAAAATTGACACTAATGTTTGGTGGTCATTTCTATTCAACTTCCAAACCAACGATCAACGACACCTATGTCCACTCCCTTACCGAACGCACTTTGAAAACCCACCTAGATATAGACATCACTGTTCACAAGCCATACATTTCTTACAAATATTTGAACAAATGCATCCCACAATTCGAAGTCGGTTATAATGAAACGAAACTTCAGTTCGAGAATCAATTGAAAAGAGAGTTTAAGGGTAAATTGGTTCATGGTGGTATGACTTTTGGTGATGGAATCGGTGTTCCTGATGTCGTAATGAATTCGTTTAGAGATGTCCTAAAGTTGATTTAGCCTGTTTATAGTTCATGATTGTAATGCATTATGTTAGCATGAGGATTCTGTAGATATTGGATCAGTTGAGAATACTGTATGAGCCAATGATACCCATGTTAACTTCATCAATGTCATCGGTCGTGGTGTTGGGATGTTCCTTGGGTGAAAACTCTCTCATCAACTCCAAACATTAACTACTATATAAACACCAGACATTCAACCATCAACCCAGCTGTATCCCAAACAAGCCGATGTCAGACAGCCAGTCATACACTCTATACGCCCATAATCTTAACGATCAAGTCTCAGACTCCACGCTGAAACACAACCTATATGTTCTCTTTTCCCAATATGGTGAAATCCTCGATATCAATATCAACCGTTCAAAGATCAGAGGTCAAGCATTCATAATATTCACGGATCCAAAGTCAGTAAATGTTGCATTGAGACAAGCACAGGGTGAAGTGTTCTTTGGAAAGGAGTTGAAATTGTCAGTGGCGAATCAAGAATCGAAGAAGATTGAGGAATTACTGAAGAATTGAACAGAAAAGTCCATTCTATGGTCAGCCATATTACGACACTATACGATACGAGGTTTACGAAACATAGAATTATACAAAAAATTAATCAAATCAAATAATATGCATTGCTGTTTTTTTTTGTTTTGTTTTTATCTTTTCTCAAAAGGTATAGAATGACACATATCACTAAGAATCTCGGCCCATATATACAAAAAAAGCATTTCAGTGGGTCATAAGGTAGTACCAACAAGAAAAATGTCAAAAAACCAAGGTCTGATATATAAATTCGGGGGTTGTATTAAAGGGTTAATCATAATCATAAATCACATGAAAGAGGAGGTTGGGAGAAGGTGGTAAATTGAAACTAAAGAATTTAATCTCCAAAATGAATGAATGAAATGGCAAAAAGAGGTAATGTTTTCTTCTTAGACCTCAGCCATTATTGGGAATGGTTTCTTTGCACCTTTATCTCTACGATCATCACTCTCCGGGGAATCAACAACCGTGTTTGTCATCGTCTTGGCCTTTGATAAGCTTTCACCGTTGCAAACTTTGATGATTTCATCCTTGGTCAAAGTCTCGTATTCGATCAAACCTTGGGCCAATCTTTCCAATTCAACAGCCTTGTCTTTCAACATCACTCTGGTACGTTCTTCAGATTCTTTCAAAAGGTCAACAACTTCTTGATCAGCAATATCACGTAATTTAGCGCTCCATGAGTCCCATTTATCAGCCAAATTGATTGGACCAACTCTGGAACTCATACCGTATTGCGTAACCATGGCTCTAGCAGTGTTGGTGGCATTACTTAAATCTGAACCACAACCACTAGTAGTATTCTCTGCGCCATAGATGAATTCTTCAGCGATCTTACCACCCATACAGACGTCTAGTCTGGCAATACATTCTTTCTTGGTGATGTCAACTTTGTCCATCTCTGGTAATTGGAAAGTGATACCTAGGGCACGACCTCTTGGTAAAATAGTGGCCTTATATAATGAAGTAGCACCTGGAGTGTATAGAGCCATGATGGCATGACCAGCTTCATGATAAGCAGTGGCTCTTCTAGTGGCTTCAGTCATGACCATAGTCTTTCTAGCAGCACCCATCAAGATCTTATCCTTTGCCCATTCAAAATGGTTCATATCAACAGATAGGGCGTTTTGTTGCGAGGCATAGACAGCAGCCTGGTTGACTAAATTCATCAATTCAGCACCACTTAAACCTGGAGTACCACGAGCAATGATCGTTGGGTCAACATCTTTGGCAATTTCAACATTCTTCATATGATGTTTCAAGATATCAGCACGACCTCTAACATCGGGTAAATCAACGTTCACAATCTTGTCAAATCTACCTGGTCTAGTCAATGCTTTATCCAATGATTCTGGAAAGTTAGTAGCACCAATGATGATGATCCCAGAAGTTTGTGAAAACCCATCTAATTCAACCAAAAGTTGATTCAAAGTTTGTTTCGCATAGGCTTGATCTCTTGGGTTACGTTTACCACCAATAGCATCCAATTCATCAATAAAGATGATGGCTGGTGAATGAGCTCTTGCTTGGGTGAACAATTCACGAACTCTCTTTGCACCAACACCAACGTACAATTCATCAAATTCAGAACCGGACATGAAGAAAAATGGAACACCAGCTTCACCAGCAGTGGCCCTAGCTAACAGAGTCTTACCAGTACCTGGTGGACCAGTCAACAAGACACCCTTTGGGAGCTTACCACCAAGGCCAGTGAATTTAGTTGGATCTTTCAAGAAATCAACAATTTCTTCCAATTCTGCACGAGCTTCATCAGCACCACGAACGTCATCAAACTTGACAGTAACCTTGGACATATCTACAGATTTGTCCGAAACTTCAGAGTTCTTGAAGATAGTACCACTCTCGACAAGATAAGTGAAAGCTTCCATCGCACCCCAAGTCAACAAACCAATAGGGATTAACCATTTGATCCATTTGGAGATCATGGTCCAAGTGGATTCAGTGACAACAACGTGGATAGGTTCATCACTGGTACCGTAGCTACCATATCCAACTGGGTTGTAAGCACCACCAACACCAGTAGCACCAGCAGAAGAGGCAGCTTGTTCAGCTTCTTTGAATTTACCCAACTTCTTCAAAGCTTGGCTGTACAATTGGGTACATTCAGGGGAGGCAGCGATACCAGAGCTTTCGTATCTTGAAACAACATACTGAGGGTAGTTGTTCTTCAATAAAGCCTTGTAGAAATCAGCTTGAATCTCAGGATTACCAAGCTCCTTGTTAGCTAGTTGTTCCAAACCAGCCAATTGCTGTTGCGCCACCGATGAGGCATATCTGACACCTTTGTAGGCTATACGCTGGACTGCTGGTATCGTAGCTCTCGAAACAGATAACCTGAGTATCTGTGGGCTGAGGGAGGAGTTGAATGCTTTCAACATTTTGTAAATTGGTTCCGATATCAAGAGTTTTGTCTAATAAAGGCTTATAAATGAGCTTTCTAACTCAATTGCAACTTCGGATGGCAAATGCACTTAGAGCAAGAAAAAAAAATAAGCCAGAAATGTCAAAAGCAAGCAAATGAGCACTTGGATGAAACCAAAAAACAAGAAAGAGCTAATTAAAGCAGGAAATAGATCCTGTTTATCGAATGTGGTCGAAATTTATCACTTTTTTGATGTTCTTCAACCACTTTTCCAGAACAAAAAAGAACCGTGTTTTTTTGGGGGAGGAAAAGTTCCGGTGAGTTTCACGTGACTTTGAAGAAGGGATTACGTAAATATCCGACTTAAACAGCTCGAATCAAAGGTCATTAAATATGTTCATTTTGTACGTTAAATCTATTTGGGATTAGTGATCTTCAAATCCGTCAATACTTCGTTATTTTCTAGCGTCAAAGAGTGCTCATTGGCAAGATGTAATAGACAGATAAAACAGAAACTTGTTGACAATTCTTTCTTTTCTTCTTTTGGGTATAATTTACCAATCTCTTTGACAATTTCACTGAATTGAGCTTCGTTTGATTCCCCTACTTTAGTAGCTTCCTTTTTCTGTGTATCAGTCTCAAGAACTCTCCATAAGTTATCCTTGAGGACTTTGATGTTGACATTCTTGGCCTTCTTTGAATAGTTGACATACTCTGGCTTCACTCTTACACCACCAGTGATCAATTGAGTACCAATATTGACCTTTTCTTCTGTGTTATTCTCACCAACGACAAAACCGAAATCAGTAAATCCGTCATCACCAAAGTCATAATCAAATCCACCGTCATCATCATTGTTTTCATAGAATGGATTGGCAGCTTCATCAACCAAGGATTTCTTTTGTTGCTCATAGTTCTCAGCCCAGAAAGTAGCATCAACTTCCCTCTTTTCATCCGGTTCTTGGGATGCAGTAGTGGAGCGAACATTGACTCTTCTTCTAAAAATGTTCAACTTTTGTGCCGGTTTCAAGAAAAGTCTGGTCAATTGTTCAGATGAAAAGTATAAATCATCGGGTAATAAGTTCGTATCTTTGGATTCCCATTGATCATGTGGTAGTGTTGTGGTAGTCCTACCCTTGTTGAATATTCTCTTCTCTTCTTCATCTTCATCAATTTCAGCCAAGAAGTCTATGGAGAATGATTCTTTGAGTTTCTTTAAAGGTGGACCAATGGCGGCCTGTAGTTCCTTTTTCTTATCTTTCTTTAGTTGTCTAATCTTCCAATGATCAGGACCAGCCCATGTTCTCTTTAATGTACTGTCAAAATAGGCCATTAAATCTTGATCAACCACACTAGCAACAACACCAGTTTCATTACTTTCAACTTCTTCTTGATTTGGTCCAAGTTCATCTTGGAGGATCACAGCAGCGGCTTCATTATCTAATTCACCAAAAGAATTTTCATCATCGTCGTTACCACCGAAATCGAAGTCAAACCCTTGATCATCATTGCCATCATAAGCATTGTTTTGTGAAAAATCAGGGATATCATTGTTTTTCTGGTTAACGTCGTTGAGAATGGATTTAGCCTTATTGATATCTTTCAAAACAGATTCCAAGTGACCAAATGAAGGACAAACCACTAGGTTATCAAGATCAGCTTCATCATTGAACAAATACGACTTGAATTCATCAATGTCTAGATCGTTTGCTATCCCACTCATTTCAACATCTTCTTTAACTTTGCTTTCGTCGTCTTCTTCAACATTTTCAATATCTTCAATATCATCTTCATCATTAGCATTGGTAGTGCTAGCATCAAACACCACTCTGGAACCTTTGTCCATGTGCAAAGTATTCAACAACAAACTCTTTGCACCGCCTTCATCGAATTCAGCCAAAGTTTTCTTGAATAACGGATCGATGGCCAATTCCAAGGTCAACTTCTTCACTCTGATGGAATCAAACGTTACTAGAGTATCACCCAGCTCTGTGTGTTTAGCCTTTGATTGTAACTTTTTATTTTTTTTCTGTGGAGCATTGTCATCATTATTCTGGCCATCATCTTCTTCAAGGTCATCATCGTCTTTCTCATCTTCATGAGCACCGTCCTCCTCTATTTGCTCGTCTTTTTTCCTCGTTGCAAGCCCACTCAAGAGTCTCCCGGTCTCCGTGGCAACAGAGTCGACTCTTGAGGAATAAATCTTCACACAGCCGTCTAACGTGGCAGAGGCCTTTTGGAAGTTGATGTTATTGTCATTCCCTCTCAACACATTCAAGTCATGGAAGTAGTCGATCAAGGCAAAGTTCCAGCTGTTGGTGGAGTTGATCTTGTTGTCAGTGGCCATCTTGATCCACTCCTCAAAGTTGGCCATCATAACACCTTTGTTTTGTTGAAAGGCAGGCAACCCGTCCAACAAAGAGCTGGAGTCGCCATCGTTGTTCAACTCTTCCCGCAACAAGGCCGCACCGCTCACGCGACGCTTCTCCAGCAGACGTTTCTTCATCACTTTGGACTGGACATACGCCATCTTCGAAAGGGAGTTAATTGGCCACTAGTCTTTGGGCATGATTAATTTGGCACTATTTTGTTTTGTTTTCATTTGAATCAAGCATCAAAACCCGCGAATTTGGAATTACATCAACAAGAACTCAAAACAAAACACAAAAGAAGAGATATCCTTAAGGGATTCATTAAGGAACTCCTTAAAGTAAACAAAGTGCTGCCTGGATAGATCAGATATCCACTTATTTGATAATTCTCGAATTTTAGGTCCATAAAATGGCTTCAGGACAGCTACAGTGATACAGTCATTTGAATTGTAAGATGGTCATCATTGTTCATTATGCAGGAGTCTCAAGTTTCGGTTCTGAAGACTCTGTTCTTAGCCTCTTGTTTGGATCCTCAGATGCCTCTTCAGAATCTCTCTTTCTCTTCAGTAGGATTGCTGGGTTTAGACAATACTGAACTTTCTTATCGATGGAGATGGCATCTTCTTTAGTTGGATTTTTGGCAGTCCTTATCGATTCTTGACATTGTTCAATGACTCTAATTAGTTTCTCATATGGAATAGACTTTGAGTCTCCTGGTTTCTCGTCATTTATTGTCGATTCTTCATTTTCTTGCTTCAATTGTTGTTTTACTTCTTCCTTAACATCCACTTTGAACTTCTTCTCTAAGTATTTCAGTACCAAGTCGTTGTTGACTTCCTTAAAACAAGCCAAAGCCACTTGAGGTGGAGTAAAGAGAAAAACTGCATCTGAAATTAGAGCCTCATTGATCAAATTTCTAGCCTTATCATACGCAGTACCCAGTTCCTTCTCAGCAACAGCGTCTTTCAAAGTGTCTTGTATGTCATAAAAGAACCCATACAATGGCCTGTAAGGATGGTGAGTCAATATCGTAAACTTCAGCGATTGTAAAATTTCAAATTCTAGGGATAATATGGATTCAGGTGTTGTCTTTGGGATTCTTTTGCAAAAAGATTTTATACTGATGAAGAAATTCTCTGATTTAGCGGCTAAGAACAGACAAGTCAGCAACACGAGCTTTGGATGGTATTCCATTACACTGTTGACTAAGTAAAACTTTCTTAGGAACGAAATGGCAGTGGCCTGTGTCGGTTTTGTTAGTAATAGGATCTTCATTTGGATCTATAACTGGTTTGATGAGAATAACTTACTCGAACTTGAGAAGGCATGTTGAAATGTTTGGCCAATTGTGTGATTCTTCTTGAATAGAACGATATCATCAGTAGTTCCTCGTCAACAGTGACCTTTTCAATCTGTGATGGGTCGATATCTGGTGTTTCTTTCAGTCTTTCATCAACTTTTGCCGTACCTTTGTTATTTGTGTCCGTTCTTTTCTTGAGTAATTCCTGTTCTGTGAAAGACCAGAGACGGTATTGGGATGAGCGACGGTACAGCTCGTCAAAAGTGACTCTTCCTGACATTGAGCGAGTGGAGAGTACGGGTTTTCTGATTTGAATGTTGCTTTTGGTGTCAAAGCTGATATTCATTACAAAGTCTCGAGTGAATTTTCAAAGAAAAAATAGAAATCTCCAAAATTGGCCTTAATACTATTTTGATTCAAAACCAAATACAAAATCAATAAACTACAAACTCTTTTTCATGACATATAATATTTATTTTTAACTTATCCTATGATCTTTTGTTCTTTTTCTCATAATAAAATCAACAAATGGTAAAATAAAAATCTACTGAATGTTAACATAGTAATTTTTCTCAATGACGTTTTTTTAATCTAGATTTCTAAAATTGAATAATGTGTTCTAAAGACAGTCTTCAAATCCTCAATCGAGTCCAGGCAACTTTGACAATCAACATCAAAGAGCCGTTATCGCCTTAGACCATCCAACTTTGTCCTTGGTCAAAGTCCACATTGTTAAATTTAGAAAGTAGCAACGAATTGTTCAGCAGCAGATTTCAACTTGGCCAAGTTTTCTTTAGACAAGGAACCTTCGTCTCTGATGGCTGCCAAGATGTCAGCATTGTTGGCTTTCAAGGAGGCTAAGAATTCGGTTTCGAATTCACCAATTCTTTCCAAGGCAACATTGTCCAATAAACCATTGACACCGGCGAAGATTAATGGGACTTGTTCTTCAGCAGCTAATGGAGAGTATTGTTTTTGTTTCAATAATTGAGTCAAACGTTCACCTCTGGCTAAGGTTTGTTTGGTAGAGGCATCTAAATCAGAACCGAATTGGGCAAAGGCAGCAACTTCTCTGTATTGGGCTAAGAAAAGTTTTAATGAACCAGCAACTTGTTTCATAGCTTTAACTTGAGCAGCAGAACCGACACGAGAAACTGATAAACCAACGTTAATGGCTGGTCTAATACCTTTGTAGAATAATTCAGCTTCCAAGAAGATTTGACCATCGGTAATGGAAATAACATTAGTTGGAATATAAGCTGAAACATCACCACCTTGGGTTTCAATGACTGGTAAAGCAGTTAAAGAACCACCACCTAAAGAGTCGTTCAATTTGGCAGCTCTTTCTAATAATCTGGAATGTAAGTAGAAAACATCACCTGGGTAAGCTTCACGACCTGGTGGACGTCTTAGCAATAAGGATAATTGACGGTAAGCAACAGCTTGTTTGGATAAATCATCGTAGATGATCAAAGCGTGTTTACCATTGTCACGGAACCATTCACCAATGGCAGAAGCGGTGAAAGGAGCAATGTATTGTAATGGAGCAGCTTCAGAGGCAGTAGCAGCAACAATGATGGTGTATTTCAAGGCATCGTGTTGTTCTAAGGTTTGAACCAATTGGGCAACGGTAGAACGTTTTTGACCAACAGCAACATAGACACAGTATAATTTCTTGGATTCATCAGTACCATCGTTCCATCTCTTTTGGTTTAAGATGGTGTCAATGGCAACAGCGGTCTTACCGGTTTGACGATCACCAATGATCAATTCTCTTTGACCTCTACCAATTGGGACTAAGGCATCGACGGATTTTAGACCGGTTTGGACTGGTTCAAAGACAGATCTTCTTGGTAAGATACCTGGGGCTTTAACTTGAGCTCTGGTGGTCTTTTCAGCTTGGATTGGACCCTTACCATCGATTGGGTTACCTAAGGCATCGACAACACGACCTAATAATTGTGGACCAACTGGGACATCAACAATCTTACCAGTACGTTTAACGGTGGAACCTTCCTTGACCAAGGAATCGGAACCGAATAAGACAATACCAACTTGGGAAGGTTCCAAGTTTAAGGCCATACCTTTGACACCGGAGGAGAATTCAACCAATTCTTCGGCTTGACAGTTGTTTAGACCGAAAACACGGGCAATACCATCACTAGAAAGTAGTTAGTACTTATTGATTCTTTTATGGAGACTTAACCATTTTTTACGTAGGGGGAAAAAATTTCAGGGGGGTGAGGAAAATTTTGAAAAATGGTTTGACAGGTGGACGGAAAAGGAGCTTTGGGGCCAGAAATCAAGGGGAATTTGCAGGGGTTTGTAGAGGGAAAAGGTGGCATAACTGTGTAGCAAAGTGGATTGCAGACCACTATTGACATACTATTGTCAAGATTTCTTTTTTTCCCGGATGTAATACCCACTGAGAAACACACCCTTGAAACATCAACACGTAAAAATGAAAAGACAAACTCGAATGAGAAACTTACCCAACAGATAAAACTCTACCAGTTTCGTTTAGGTTGGATTCTTCAGAAACACCTCTGATTCTTTCTTCCAAGATGGAAGAAACTTCGGTTGGTTGAGCCTTGGCTGAGGCGTAACGACGGCCGGCAACAACTAAGGCTGGACGAGCCTATAAATCGATGTTAGTAAAAACAAGTTCCTGTGGTTTGGAAAAAATCAGCTGGACTGATGGGAGTTGAATCAACAGGATTGTATAGCTGATTGAGGGAAAGAAGTACTATCTCAGATGTGGGATCAAACGTTGTTTCTGGTTCAAAATTCCATACCACACCCTGAACTTTGATTTCAACTTAATACTTGGGATAGAATACACCGGCAAGACGTACAAGCTCCGAGTAGTACCGATCAATTGGGTGAATTTCTTAAGATTCTGTGATCAATTGGGCCTAGAGACCACTGATGGGTGTGTTTACCTCCGTGATTTCCTCCATCGATCCCATTCATCCATTTCAACAATCTGCAATTCAATCAATCCTTGGGCTAATTGGATACTTACAACACGGGAGATGTTAGCAGCAACGACAGATCTGGCAGCTGTACGAATAGCAGTACGTGATAGCATTTTTATCTTTTGTTAGTATGAACCTTAAAAGATTTGGTTTAAAAGAATTCGAAAAGAAGGTGTTGAAAAAAAGGGAGCCAGTTTTTCTGATTTTTTTCATTGGGTCTTCAGAATTCTGAATTTCATTGGTCGAGACGTCAAAACAAAAAAAAACAACACAGTTCGCGGGCTTTTGGACGGGTAACCATGTGTATCCGGGGTCGAATTCCGAGGTAACTGTATCAGGTGACTTTTTGGCCTCGGAAAAGCCCTGTTATTTACAATAAGTGACATATTTTCCCAAAAGTGCGGAGACATCAAAATGGCAAATGGCAAATGGCAAAGGAAATTAGCCGCTGTTGGGTTTCTAATCACTGTGATGTTTCATAGTTTGCAGAGATTGAGCTCACTGTATTCCCTAAGTCACACACACTACCTTCCACTGGTTGCCTAGTGCAAGAAGCTCACACTGTCACATTACTTTGCTCTTAGTTCGAGACCGTGTTTTTAATACTTTCAAGAAAATGTTTCTACTCAATCTAGTGCTACTGTTGCTCACAGCACATACGGCCGCTGATAACTATCAGCAGTACCTGGGAATGGAGTCCCAGATCCATGAACTATGTCAAAAGTCCAACAAGTTGTTCCAGGCTCTTGCTGATTCCAAGAACGCCTATTATGATCCAAAGGAACAGGTTCTAGGGAACTCATACTTCTCCAGGAACGTCTACTCAAGACAACCCTACGTTGCCAATGGTTATATTGGTGCTAGATTATCCACGCTTGGCCACGGGTTCGCCTATGATGAGATCAACACACATACTGATTCCGATGACGAAGAAGTCTTACAGAATGGTTGGCCATTGTTCAACAGAAGATACACGGGGGCCTTTGTTGCTGGATTCTTTTCGCTTCAAGAGAGACTTACAGACACCAATTTCCCAGAATTGTACGAGAGAGGTTATGACAGTGTTATTTCATCCGTTCCTTACTGGGCTACACTTGATGTCATCTATGAAAGAGATGGCCACCAACATGTGTTGAATCCACAAACCACACTACAATCAGAAATTGATATCTATCATCAGAATATGTCCATGAAAAACGGTGTTGTTACTACAAGATTTCTTTGGTTAGATGAGATTGAAGTCACTATTGAAGTATTGGCTCATAAACAATTGTTACCATTAGGGTTGGTCTCCATGACTCTAAAGGCAATGAAAAATGATATCCAGGTTAAAGTCAGAGATAGTCTAAACTTCACCACTTCCCAGAGAACTTCGTTAACCAACATCGGATACACTGCGGAAGGTATTTATCTTGAAGTTAGCCCAGATAATGTCCCTTATTCCACTGCTGCAGTCTATTCGAGTCTTGACGTTGAGGGCGCCAAGGCTGCAAACATTGATGATCTCACAGTGTTTAATGAAGCAGACATTGACTTGAAAGTTGGAGATCCACGGGAGATCCACAAGTATGTCGGTGTCGTCAGTTCTGAGTTCAAAGAACACCGTTGTACTGGTGGGGAATTAGATCATGCCATCAAGATTGCCGAGTTCGCCAAATCAGTTGGGCGCAATGAACTGTTTGAATCCCATAACGCTGAATGGTGTTCACAATTCCGAGAGACCAACATTGACATCCCATCTGATGAATTGTTAACCTTAGCTGGAAGAGCAAGTCTTTTCCACTTGTTAGCTAATACTCAAGTGAATGCACATGGTTTAACATCAGCCTTGGGTACCGCTGGATTATCATCTGATAGTTATGGTGGTATGGTGTTTTGGGACACTGATCTGTGGATCATACCGGCTATTGTCCCATTTGCTCCAAAAGTCGCCAAAGCTGTTGCAAATTACAGAAACTACACTCGAGCCCAGGCTGTTAAGAATGCTCTAAGTTATGGATATGATGGTGCTGCTTACCCTTGGACTTCTGGTAGATTTGGTAACTGTACTGCATCAGGCCCTTGTATTGACTATGAATATCACATCAATGTTGACGTTGCACTAAGTTCATGGTTGCTCTACATTGCTGGCGAGGATGAGGAATACTTGAGATACACCACTTGGCCACTGTTACGTGATGCGTCCAACTTTTTGTCTCAATACACCACATTTGATCCAGATGTTCAGAAGTTTGTCACAAAAAACTTGACTGATCCTGATGAATATGCCAATCATGTCGATAACGGTGCATTCACCAATGGTGGGATTGATTCGTTGTTGAAAGTGACTTTGATAGTTGCTAAACATTTGGATGAACCGATCAATCCAAGATGGGTGGAAGTAAATAACAACATCTACATGCCAATCTCCAAACATGGGATCATCCTAGAGTACAGTGGCATGAATGCATCGGTTTCTATCAAACAAGCCGACGTTGTTCTACTTACATTTCCATTGGAATATGTCAGAGATCTTGAACAAGCTAAGAACAATTTGTTCTATTACTCCATCAAGCAAGCAGATGTTGGACCAGCTATGACTTTCCCAATCTTCACAGTGGTATCGGCCAGACTTTTAGACTATGGCTGCTCATCACAAAGCTACTTGCAACGTTCGGTTTATCCATACATCAGATCTCCGTTTGCCCAATTCAGTGAGCAAGCAGATGATAATATCTTGACGAATGGTGGTACACACCCTGGTTTCCCATTCTTAACTGGTCATGGTGGGTTCCTACAGGCTGTTGTTTATGGTATCCTTGGTCTGAAGTATTCCGGTAGGTTGAATGAAGAGACCGGTAAGATTGAAAGATTCTTGAAATATGATCCTTCTCAAGTCAAGTCTATGCCTGGTGGTCTGAAGGTCAATGGGTTTAGATACATGAACCAAATTTTGGATCTTGTGTTAACAGATGATGAGGGTATCATCTTCCATAGAGGTGATGAGCCTGTGTTGGTCGAAGTTTTGGACAGAGTAGGCAGAGCAGGCGGTAATTACACAATCCAGCCTGGTGATGTCTTCAGAGTCGCAGTCCACATACCAGAGATGAACGTCAAAGGTTCATTGACAGAATGCCATCCAATTTCAAATTTGACAGCTGGTTCCCCTGGTGAAGTTGCATTGTCTGCTATTGATGGAAATAACTACACTTATTGGAAGCCATTAACTCGTGAACCAGCTAAACTATTGATCGACCTTCAAAGTGAAAAGACGCTAACCAAGGGTGTCATTGTATGGGGTGCTCGACCTGCCAAATACTTTAGCATTTATGTCATTGATGATGAAATCATCACAGAGTATGAAGATATCTATATCAACATTGATAGTGTTACAGTGAAGAAGATTGTTGATAGCTATCCAGTTGAGATCAGTGAACCTTTTGACGAAAGATACTTGAAGGAAGTGAAGTTGCTTCCAAACAATGAGACGTACTTTGACATTCCGTACTATGAGAGTTCCAGCTCTCGTTATGTCATTTTAGAAGTGGTTGACGCTATTGACACACAGGGAGATGAAGGCTCTACGATTAATGAGTTCGTGGTTTTTGGATAGAATGCCAAAAATGTCGCTAAAAATAGACACCCTCTAACCTTTATTTTGCCTATTATCTTATAGGAATGTGTAGAGGTATATTGTGGAAACTCATGACATTCCCGAATGATGGACATTGGCCAGCTGTTTTTGATCGGTTGAGAGTACAGGTGGATTTTTATTGAGATTCTACAAGGGTGTATTCTAGATGTAGGTAGTTACTACTAATTACCAACAAATAGTCAAACTGAAGTTCTAATTGAATATACTAGTCATTATATGGAGCCCTGAAGAATGCACTGGTAGAACAGGGCAACTATCATAATCAAAGGAGGTCTCTGGCCCAAAGTCTCTCTTATCATCATCAATCTCAAGGACTCTGCTCCACATTTTGTGATTATTGTCAACCTCCATCCCTTCAAATGCTACAGAAATTCTTTAAGTTTAAAATGGGTGGCAGTTTATCAACAGAATTGAAGAGGATTGGGCAATCTTATATCTCCGTGGAGTACTCCACAGAGATGCAGTACTTTGAAATTCTTGATCAGCTTCGTTTAGTAGCTAGGCTCAATTCAAGAGCAGAGTTTTATCCAGTGAAATGCCAGCATAATTTATGATGAAGAAGTAACCACCAGTATCATCACCTACATCATCCTGGAGTTATCCAAAGGCGAGAATTTGAGGAACATCGGTTGGCAGATAGTTTTCACCAAAGCTGGATTGATTCAACCTTGAGCCTTGCGAGCTATCAGAATAAATATCGACGAAGATTCTTGATCAGCTTCTATAGGCTCAAGCTCTTCAAGCATAAAATCGTCAGTATCTGAGTATCTGTGGTACCATCACTAGAAATTTCTTGATTCTTTCGGTTAGTTTTAAATGATCATGTTTTGATCACAGATAGCACCAGGCTCACAGCCTGTCTCGTACGATTGACGAGCCAGTTTGTAATAGACCTTCTTAAGTCCACACGAATACTTTGGTTCAGTAAATAAGTTGGAGTAATCCAGGTTACCTGAAGCGCAAGCATTCATGAATTCATCAATTTCTTCACCGATACATATCATCTACTATAATTGTCTACAAGAGAGCTGGGTCATCTCTAAGGATATCAGAATCAGGGACAACTACAGAGTTCAGACTGTTCAGAGGATCAATCCACATGAAGGTAGCTCCCTGCTGTGGTAGGTTTGCTCAGTTCGGGTGGTCAATTGAGTCAGTGTGAGAGTCGTGAAACCTAGTCCATTCCAAATCTCAATTGTGACCAAAGCGCAAAAAATGCAAAAAAATGCAAAAAATCTCCGAAGCCGAGAATCGAACTCGGGTTTGTACAGTGAGAGTGTACCGTGATAGCCCCTACACTACATCGGATTTTCTTGTTATAGTGTCATTTTTTTATGTATTTGATAGCAAAACGTTTTTGAAGACTTTCAACAAATATTTCCATTCACTCGAGACTTAAAGATCTTAGGCATCTGTTTAGGCGCTTTGTATTACCATAAAATTATTCTAATTGTTTATTTGAGCTTTTAATAGCAAATAATCAGCCGAATCCACTGCTTTAAATTTTAGCTCATCTGGGAATTAATCTGGGAGTGAAGGGCACCGGTTTTTATAATATTAAAATTGATGACCGCCGATACACAAGTTTTTTAAATCCGTACCGCGGTAATCCCATTGCCGAAATATCTATAAGCCGGCTAGTACTACCACACACTATTACTACTAGCTGTACCATAAACAGTCCGTCAACAATATTATTATAATATATCATGAATCAACCGAAGATTGCTTTACAATGACGTCTTTTAATTATATAGAAAAGAACCACAATTGATTAATGACTGATTTATGTCATTAGTGTAATGTAACTCTGTGTCTGCAAATCGAGACTATTCTAGAACGGAAATATGGCACACTGGGTTTAATGATTGCGTATATACAGCTGCTTGATCTATTGAGGTTGGCCTTGCCGTTTGAGTAGCGTTCTAATTTCGTAAGTATACTACAGTGAAAGAAGCAGCTAAAAACTGAAAACAAGGTATAATCTCTCACAAATAGATGTTACGTGTGTAATTACGTATTATAACATCATACATGTCATTGGTGAATCTTTGCTATCTTTGGAGTTTTTTAGATTTGAGGGCTGGAAATATAGCAGCCACAAGTGAATTTGTATAAAAAGGTGCTTCAAAGGAAGAGTTTTGTACCACATGCCTGTTTAAAGAATATATAAATTTACTCTCAGCGAGTCCAAATAAACCACACACTTGGCTAAGA
Source organism: Taiozyma bovis (assembly GCA_003707945.3). Taxonomy (NCBI): domain Eukaryota; kingdom Fungi; phylum Ascomycota; class Saccharomycetes; order Phaffomycetales; family Wickerhamomycetaceae; genus Taiozyma; species Taiozyma bovis. The sequence continues at coordinate 169,711 of PPMH03000019.1, read as the reverse complement.
TGGAAACCTAACACGTCTGGATCAGAATATGCATGTACAATACTACATGTATTAATAAAGACTTGGTTTAGGGACGCTAGTCGTTACTATTTGTGATGCGAATGCTTGAGATCTATGATGTAAATCTGTAGCTCAATAAACGTTCTATTGTGGTAGTTGGGAAACGTCACTAAGCTTCGTGATACCACATCACTTGCTCAGGAAACGCCCCCCTTGTAACTATATAGGAGGAAAGGAGCTAAAGGGATTATTAGCCCCTTTTATAGTTCTCATAAGAGTGAGGAGATTATTACCCGTACTCCGGAATCCAGAATAGTAAGGTCATGTGACTGTACCAATGAGGTATAGTTAGGAGCTATGACCTCCTACTATTACACTACATAATTAATTATCATTGAATTAGAGCTGGCCGAAGACATAGAAGTACGTTATGAAGAATTAAAAAGTATTAGTAATAAAACTCGATTTTGGGAAGCTGGGAATAATATTGATTAAGCCCGTATATATAATTAGTCTGGATTAGAATGGAGTAATAAGAGGATGACAAGATATAATTCGCAGTCATTATTATCCAGTCTTGGAAAATTAAAACCATCTGTCGAAAATCAAGACCAATATGATCTTAATTGAAGGGAAAACAGAGACGGAATAATAGACATGTAGTTAGTCTATGGATAGCCCATAGAAAGACTCAAAGTGATTCTTGGGCTGGAAATCAGCAAGTTTCTTATCAATAATTTTTATCATTTTTGCAAGGTCGTCACAAACAATAAAACCGCACAGACATAAAGTGGCTTCACTAGCTCAGTCGGTAGAGCGTCAGTCTCATAATCTGAAGGTCGACAGTTCGAACCTGCCGTGGAGCACTTTTCTTTTTTACCACTTAATTTATCCGGTTCCCCCCCAATTGGACTCTTTGATCATAGATGAGACAGCACGATGTATTACCTACTTTGAGGTATAGATCTTACCAACTTTAATGCTAGTTTTTATGTTTGGCGTCATTGTTTGATGTATGCGAAAAATGAAACAAAAGGAACCTTACACAAAAAACCACTCCCAAACCACAAAATCCAAACTCGCAAAAAGTTGAAAACATACAAGAGATGCTCCAAATATCTTTGCAGTCAAAGAAAGAGGACTTCCAGAAGCCACCGCGATGTTGTTCTGTCTAAAGTTCCTTTTAGTTTCCTGTCTACTTATCTTGGCCGTTAGCGCTACTCCTCCTGCCTGTTTTCTTTCTTGTGTCCAGGTCATTGCTAGATGGTGCGAGAGAAGTCACTCAGACTTCAGATGTATCTGCGACAACAGTCCTTCACTAGTTGGTTGTCTTGTTGACATTTGTCCATTTGGTAGCTTCTTCAGTGCTCGGGATCACTTCTGGGGTACCTGCTTAGAGAGATTGACTCCTCCAGCTGATTTCGGTGATCCGCATGATGACTATGAATTCGAATGGGAAGATGAAGATGAAGATGAAGATGAACCTGATTATGATGATGATGACAATGATAATGATGATAATGATGATGATGATTATGATGATGGTTATGATTATGATGATGGTTATGATTATGATGATGATGAGGAAGCAGCAGATGATGATGAAGACGAAGATTATGGAAGTGATTGGGAAGACGAGACGTTTTCTGCTGGTACTGATTACGCGGAATTTGATCACAAGGAAGATGATGACAACTACGATCATCAGGGCAAAGAAGGCATTAAAGACGATCTGGGAGATGGAGATGAAAACCTTGTTAGCAATCAGGGTGTTGAGAATGGTAACGAAGCCAACGACAACCACATTGATAGTGACAAGGGTGGCCAGCCCAATCATGCATGGGGAGGTGCTGGGAGCTATTATGATGGTGATTCTACATCAATTGATCAAAAATCATCGGAGGCAAGTGTACCAAGGGTGTTGAGTGAGGAGCAAGAGGTTATCTGGAGAGATCTAATCTCCCAAGTGAAGAGCTCTGCAGAAGAATCAGGTGATGAGGCGAGGCAAATCAGAGACTATGATTGGTGATCTAAGAGATATTATCCTTCCGAATTCTAAGTCAATATCTTACACCCAACTAAATCAAGCACCCCAGGCTGAGGAGATTTCTAAAAAAACAGAGAATGCTGTTCACGAAGGCACTTTCAATAGGAACACACTCAAACCAAAGACCGATGAGTCAGTCATCTACCAAGATGAGAGAATAGAGAAAGAACCAGAGAAAGAACCAGAGAAAGAACCAGAGATAGACTCCTCTTTTGAAGGCGAATTTAAAGAAGGCCCTGATCTGGAATTTGAAACCGAGGGAGATCACAATCACGAGACTGGAGGTGTTCCTGAAGGTGAAAATGAAGATGAAGATGATATTGAAGACAAAGTTGAAGCGTTTAAGGGGCAAGAAGTCGACTTTATGGGTAAGCTTGTCAAAGGATCCCACACCAACGTCAAAGAAACACGACTAGATACTACTCTGGATGACCAAAAGAGACTTAGTGGCACAGTGAGCAAGGATCGAGCTTACAAAGAAGGTGATTCCCGATTCTTAGCCAATTTGAAAACAACTGTTGATCCAAGGGGTGATATTAAACAAGAGCAGCACAGTCCCTATAACATCAAAAATACCAGACTAGCGAATTCTAAACCTTATCTTTCATTCAAAGAATTTGTTGATAACATTGATGATAAAGTTAAAGTTGTGAGCTCCACTGTGTCTACTGAAAGCGACCTTGAAACTAATGGGGTTGAAGCTCAGACTGTTTCTGGAAATTCACCACCTACTAACCCCAAGCGATATGGTGTAGACCCGAGGCAGCGCATAAAGAAAGAGCTCTTAAAGGACAAGAAGGAAGAAGTTGATCACATCAAGAATCACATCAAGAAAAAGGGATTGAGGGCGGTAGGCAAAACTGAAACAATGGTTAAAAAGGTGCCGTTAATCGCTGACAAAGTTGTGGTACAACCAGTTAGTAAGGTAAAACATAAAGCTGTGAAGAAATTGATAAATACCGTTAAGGATATTGGATATAAAGGATTAAAAGTTGAAGATAGCGTTGAAGAAGTTTACAGAAAAAAGATTTTAAAGGAGAAGCCTAGAATTTACAAAGACAAGCTATACGAATTGGTCAAGTTTGCAGATAACTTGGAGGACTACGATTATGAGAACGAGTTATGGGAATAGACCTCATTAGGTGTACATTAGTTTACTCTAACCAAACTTTGTAGAAAGAAGAAAAAGAAATCAGCCATTGTGCAACAATTGAGAAGCGGAAATCCCACACATCACGTCTCTGCTCCTATCTTTTCCTGACACTCAGCTTGTTATTCCTTTCGTACGTACTCCATTTCATCGCTCGTCTTCAAGGATATTTTTCTAGGTGATAGATATTTATTGAGTTTTTTTAGCTATATATAAACAGTAAATGCCAATGGGTCACTGATAAAACATTTTGACTCCGCTACTTAGTTGAATAAAAAGAGTTTATGTTGAGTGTGTAGTTAGCATTTAGCTACCAATACATTTCATAGAACGAGTTCGCGGAAACGGAAGAATTTTTTTCCGTTTCATTTTCTGAAAGCTCATAACCCTGGCAAAATTCACTCGAGTTCATAACCATCGGAAAAGTTACACGATGACAACAATGGACAGACAGACCGCACAAGTGATCACCGCTGCCATTGAGCAACAGAAGCAGGAGCAGGCCGATTCCCTGGGTGATACAAGCCAGCTGCCAGAGCAAAAAGCAGTGGAGTCTGAAACTGTGCCAAAAGAGACAGGAAGAAAGGAACAACAACAAGAAGATAACTCACCTGTTAATCCAGAACAGATTGATGCAGCACTGAGCCAAGCTGCCAAACAACCAAAGTTCCTTCCACGAGCAGCGGCTCATAAGTCGTTTGCTGTTGATCCTGAACTGAATGTTGCCGTTGGTATTGTTCCCGACATCTTAGGCCCAAGAACTCGCACTGGGCCATTTAACTCTCAGTCAAATGGCACGGAGAATTCAGACTGTAGCCGATGCAAGAGAGAGTTTCCTATTGGATTTGATGGTAAGGTTTTCAAACTATGCCCTCACTGCCGTGAATTACAAAGAGATAGATCCAGAAGATGGCAACAAAAGACCAAACAGACCCAAGGAGCTTGTAGAAGATGCGCAATCCAGATCCCTGAAGACCAGAACCATTACGTGTTGTGTCCACCATGTCGTTTAACCTTGCGATCATCGAAGGCTAAAAGATTTGAACGTGGGAAATGTGTCCATTGTTCTGGGATAAATGATTCCACTCAATTCAAAGTCTGTTCAAAATGCAGAGATCATGATAAAGAAAGAAGAAAAGTGTTAGAAGAAAGAGGTTGTTGCAATCGTTGTACTCGAAAGCTGAAAGGTCCTGATAAGAGTCATAAGGTCTGCGGACCTTGTAGAGCTAGAAAGAGGCACGGTGCAAAGACCAATGCCGGAGTTGCTACCAATGGTAATAACGATGAAGGAAATGCTGTCTATCAACAACAAGTTGCTCAGCATTTAGAAGCCAATCTTTTCGTGAGCGATGAAAATGACAGTGATCCTCAAAGCTAATTTCATAGAACATCTAAGTATATAATTTTTAATTCTTGTTTCTACTGTAGAGTTTCAAACATAAGAATCTCTTAATTAATTGACTGACTAGATAAAACTTCAATCTTAGTTCAAGATGGCAACAGCAACACTTTGGAAATCATCATGAGAGATAGAGACCTTGACTGAAGCGGATGGAGCAGCCTTAGCAGCATCACCATGTAAGACAACTGCTGGAGCACCCTTGGAGTCACGAGTGATTTCAATATCTTTCAATTGGGCACCAGCACCTTTGGATTCAACACCTAGGGCCTTGAAGACAGCTTCTTTAGCAGACCAGGTACCAGCGAATGATGATTGTGGAGATGGCGCTGATTGACAGTATTTGATTTCTGCGTCAGTGAAGTTACGCTCAATGAAGGTTTCATTCTCAATGTTGATGGAGGAGATCAATTCAACGTCAACACCAACATTCTTAGCACCAGCATTTTCACTCAAAGATTGTAACAATTTAGAAGTGTCCTTTGATGATTTGGAAACGTAAGATGAAGAAGATTGAATGGCCTTTTGGGTGTATTCTAAGTCACCCTTCTTTGATGGGGTAACTCTGGCTAATGGGTCCAAGTAAACTGGGTTTTGTAGTTCATCAGCGTATGGAGCATGTTCTTTGGCCTTGAATAAAGAGTTGGTGACGAATGACTTGTGGAAGTGAGAGTAAGCCTTATTGTGTCTTTCATGGAATTTGGCAGCATAAGTTTCATATTCTTGCTTAGACAAGACAGCAAACAAGTAGTCACTGTTAATCGCAATAGCCATAGCACCCTTTTGACCAAAACCGAAAGAAGTGACTGTAACAGCCTTAACACCATCTGTCTTGATTGATTTAGATGGGAATAACAGATATTCAAATTCTTCCAAAACTTTGTCAATGTTATCAGCATTTCTGTTACCTGGAACAATACCAGAGTTCAAGATTTGCAAACCACCGTTGAACATCCAGGCACCAGCAGCACCCTTTGGATGACCAGTCAAGTATTTTTGGAAGACAGTCAAAGCTGGGTTACCTTCAGATCTACCCAAGTGTTCAAACATCTTGTTCAAAGTGGCAGATTCATTCTTGTCATTGGCCTTGGTAGAAGTACCATGTAATGAACAGACATCAATGTCATCAACAGTCAAACCGAAAGTGGCCAAAGCACCACGGATTGGAGCAATTCTTGGGTTGTTTTGATGGAAGAAGTTACCATAGTAATCCTTAGCTTGGTTGATTTGCTTTTGAGCTTCTTCTTGGATTTCATGAACTCTTTCTGAGATGAAACTTTCCTGTTCAGATTCTGGGTAAGCCTTGGATTCTTCTTGTAAGAATTCATATTCTGAATCAATCCATGATTTGACTTCTCTGATTCTTCTTTCAAGTTGACGCTTTCTGTAAGAAATGTCTAACAATGAAGTACCATGTTTTAATTCACCATGATGTTCTCTAGCAGTGGTCAAGATACCTTTACCTGGAGCTGGAACAGATCTACCAATCTTGTCAGTGGCAGTAGCGGTCAAACCTAAGATACCGTAGATTGGAACACCCATATCTATAGCCAATTTAGCATTCATGATGATTTGAATACCCGAACCTTGAGCTTCCATGAAACCGTTTCTGGTTGTCGTAGCAGGTCTTGACATTTCAGCTGGAGAACGACCTTGTTCAAATTCATCTAAGGAGTTGGAAGTAGCATTCATGTTACCGAACTCATAAGAGCCTTCTTCTTGGAAGTCATCGTAACCACCAACAATACAGACCTTAGCCTTACCTGAGATAATGGTTTCATAACCGATGTCTAGTGATTCAACAGAAGTAGCACATGCACCAACAGGGGTCTTGATTGGACCAGATGATGACAATAACAACATGTTGACCCAAGCGGACATAGTGTTGATGAAAGATTCTTGCAAGATATCATTTTGAACTGGTTGGTCTTTGTAACGATCTTTGAACATACCACGTAAGGCAGTAACACCACCCATACCGGAACCAGAACAGTTACCCAATTCTGAAACGTGAATGTACTTGTACAATTCATAAGGATCTCTAATACCAGCTGAGATGAAGGCTTCAACAGTGGAGACCAAGACGTACAAAGTGATTGGATCAACTTGAGAAATGGTGTCTTCAGAAATACCATAACGTCTAGCATCCCAACCAGTTGGAATTTGACCAGCAACCAAACGGTTAAATTTCAGGGCCTTTGGAATGTATAAAGACGCACCCTTTAGGATCTTGACAGTGTATTCACCGGTTTCTGGGTTTTCTTGAATTTCAACATTTTCACCGTGTTCCAACTTGAAGTGTTCAGCAGTCTCCTTAGAAGCTTCAAATTCAGCTAAATCTTCTTCAATAACAACTTCTTGGATAAAGTGTTTTTTATCTGGATCATACCCGTTGAATAATTCTGGTTCAATCAATCTGATACCACAGTGGTCCAAGATGTAAGCTTCATACTTACCTTTGACGTCCTTATCTTCAACTGGTTCATTGGTCTTAGCATCAACCCAACCTGAGTATGGTCTACCTTTCAAGTTACCGTTGTGATACTTGATCAAACCCATGATCCAAGCAATTTCAATACAACCTTCTAATGAGAATTCACCATAGGCTTCCATTTCCCATCTAGTTCTTGAAGAACCCCATGGACCAACTTCTGAGAAACCAGTGACAACAACAACTTTTTCCAAGTTTAGTAGACCTTCTAAGCCTGGAGCCAATTTCTTGATCTCTTCATAAGGCTTCAAAGCTGGGTAGTCAAACTTCATGTTAGCTCTTGGGTTAATGGCTTTCTTAGCGAATGGAGCATCAGCGTTATCACCATTAACAACCTTGTGTTCAATAGCAGTTTCAATGGAGACAGCTTTTCTAACTTCAGAAGTTTCATTGATTTGTTTTCTCAATTCAGCAGTCTTTTCTTTCAATTGAGTAATGAATTGTAAACCACCGTTCAAATCAGCCCAAACTGGAGCCTTTTGACATAGTTCAGTGATTTCTGGGGTCATCAAACCTAACAAATTGAAACCCATTTCAGATTGAGAGAAGGTTCTGACACCCAATTTTTCAATACCTTCAGAAATGATGTTGTTAGCGCTCATCAAACCGGTACCTCTAGTCCAACCAATAATAGCACCACAAATGGTCAATTGATTAGCCCAGTTTTCAGAGTACCATCTGTTGAACAAAGTTTCCAATGACAATTTGGATTCTGAGTACAAACCATCAGCACCGAAAGTACCATGGTTTGGAGACAATGGTAAGATAACTTGAGCAGGTCTAGTTTCAATACCTCTTTCAGCCTTGTGATCCTTAACTGAACCTAAGACTCTTAACAAGTTGGTCAACATGATTCTGTGAGCCAGTTCAGATTTGGAATCGATGTTGTTTAGTTCAATACCATTTTCTGGAATAGCAGCGAATGGAATGATTGCATCCAAATCCCAACCTAAACCACCTTTCTTGACATCATCATATATGTAGTCAACTAAAGCATTAACATCTTGCTTGGAACCTTGGTTGAAAGGAACAACGACAAGTGAAGAACCTTTAGCACCGAACTTGGTGTACAGTTGCTGATAGAATTCAGTGACCTTCTTGGAGAATCTTGAAGTAGTAACAATAACGTTAGCACCACCTTGAATCAGGCCTTTCAAGACTTCAGCACCGATAGAACCAGCACCAGCACCAGTAATCAGGACATATTTACCCTTGTAAGTAACACCGTTGACAGCAGCTTGTTCTAAACCATCCAAATAGACAGAAGTTAAGTTACGGTCATAAGCCCATGTGTCATCAGGTAACTTCTTCTTCAAGTGTAAGAACGGAATAGTTTCAGGTGGGATGAACTTAGAAACTGGGTTGGAGATGGAGGATGAAGTTGGTAATGAGGCAACTTCCTTGGTTGAATCAGTGTCTAAGTTATCATCGTTTGAACCGGCCAAAGTGGTGTTTTTGTTGATTTCAATATCTTTGGAAGTTTCCAAGAATTTGATCAATTCACCATACAACTTTTCAAATTCAACCTTGGTGTTTGAAGACAATTCAGCTTGCTTTGAGATGGCCTTGTAAGCTTTAGTCAAATCTTGAGCAATGGTTGGTTGAGCAGACTTGGTGGTGGCAGAACCTTGAGACATTTCATGAACGTATTGTTGCAACTTACGAATGTTTTCTCTTGGTTCTTCTGAATAAGTGATGTTACCCTTGTGATCAACAACAGTCTTTGGACCTAATGGATAAGCAATATCTTTGTAAACTGGGTCAATGTTCAAAACCTGTTTACAGTTTTCAATCAATTGGTTACCTAATTCCTTAGCCAAAGCATAGTTATCACCCTTAGATTCATCAGCTTGGTTGATGTGGTATTCCATGAACTTAATCAATGAGTTGTTGGAACGGTTCATGATGTTGATAGCTTCTGAAACTAATTCTCTATCAACTCTCTTCAACAAACCATGAACAATTTCAAAGTATAGGGTCAGCAAACTTTGTCTTGACCAATTCCAAGATGAATCGTAAACTCTGGCCTTCTTTCTTGAGAATGATGAAGTGATACCTTCAACAAAGTAGTCACCTAGTTCATTGTTCAACAGATCCAATTGATCTTGTAGGAGTTTCAAGTTGTCCTTTTGAGCTTCAGCTGCCTTGTTACCTTTATTCAAATCTAATTTCAAGTAACGGGCTAAGACTTGCAATTGTTGACGAGCTAAGATCTTGTTATCCTTAGTCAATTCTTCAAAGGCAGCAGCATCAATGGTAGCACCACCGGCACCACCTGAAGAAGCACCAGCAGCAGCGGCGCTGGATAAAGAAATGTTAGCAATGGAGGCGTATTTCTGGGCAATACTATCCAAGTAAGCCTTAGCGTCACCTTCGTTGGCCAAACGGGAAGCTGGTTCTTGAGTCAACGAGATCAATAGGACAGAATCTTGTCTACCAGCACCGAGACCCCAACGGGATTGCAAGTACTTTCTGGCAGTGGAGACAGAGAAACCACCAGGCATCTTGGAAGACATCAATCTGGCAATCAATGAAGAGGATTGTTTACCCAATTGGCCAGAAAAGGTTTCTTGGAATTGTTCAGCTAGTTCTTCCAATGGAGTTTCTTCAGGCTTTTCAGGAGTGGTACCGAATTCCTTACCCAAGTCACCCAAGATTTCGTTCTGGACGGTAGATTTACCGTTAACCAAATCCTTGATGGCCTTTGACAATGGGACTTGGTCCAAACCTTTCTTCAACTTTTGGGCAACCAAGACGTGAAGCAATAGAGAGGCCTTGACCGGTTCGTCTGGGATCTCTGCAACAGGACCAGAAGGAGCAGCGGCAGCTGGAGCAGCTGGGGATGGGGCACTAGCAGAAGGAGCAGCTTGGGCGGCAGCTGGAGCAGATTCAGCAGAAGTTTGGGCAGGAGCAGCAGCTTGGGCAGCGGCCTCTAAGTCAGCAGGGTCTGGAGTGTAGTAGATCTCCTTAGCATCTTTGGCGTAGCACAAGACCTGTCTTTGTAAGGACAAGGCAGCGTCGTAGGACTCGTACTTGGCCTTAATGGTTCTGGTAGCCATACCGGCCAGGGTAGGAGAAGGACCAATTTCAACGACTCTTTCGGTGTTGTAGTCCTTCAAGAAGACGTCTTGGGTCTCAATCCATCTGACTGGACTGGCAAACTGGTAGGCCAACAGCTCGGTTAGCAGGATGTGGGCTAGCTCTTGTTCAACTTCTGGACGCATTGTGGCAGGAGCAGAGAGCTTGTGTTGTGTGTTCAACTGGGTGAGAGAGAGATAAAAGCTGGGATTATTTAGCTTGTAATAAATATGCTGGTTTGGACTCGGTTGGCGCCACACACTTTTTTTGTTGACTGTTGGTTTTTTTTGTTGTTGGCAAAGTGACACGTCAGAAATGGCAGAACAATAATTATGTAATAATCACGAAACCGAGAAACGCGAAAACGCGTTTGGGCAAAAAAGAATGTGAGAGTGTATCAGTAAAGTGGCGGCTCTCAGTGTTTTAACCTACTCAAAAGGTCAGCGAAGATGTTCATTAAGAGGATTACCATCCAGGGGTTTAAAACCTACAAGAACACCACCATCATCGAAGACATATCGCCGGGCCACAATGTTGTTGTGGGGCGTAATGGTTCTGGTAAATCCAACTTCTTTGCAGCCATCAGATTCGTGCTAAGTGACCAGTACACGAGAATGTCCAAGGAAGAGCGCCAAGGTTTGATCCATGAGGGATCTGGAACTGTGCTATCTGCTTATGTTGAGATTGTTTTTGATAACACCGATGGGAGATTCCCAACCGGCAAGCCTGAAGTTGTTATTAGAAGAACTATTGGTTTGAAGAAGGATGATTACTCATTGGATCACAAGTCTTCCACTAGACAGGATATCATGCAGTTACTAGAGAGTGCTGGTTTCTCAAAGTCCAACCCCTACTATATCGTACCCCAAGGTCGTATCACATCATTGACTAATGCTAAAGACTCTGAAAGACTGAACTTGTTAAAAGAAGTCGCTGGTGCAAAAGTGTTTGAAAACAAATTAAAAGAATCACAAAAAGAGATGACAAAAACCAAGAATCAAAGAGACAAGATTGATGAAATGCTAGAATTTATCCAGGAGAGGTTGTCAGATTTAGACTCTGAGAAAGATGAACTACAAATCTTTCAAGACTTGGAGAAAGACAAGAAAGTCTATGAATTCGTCCTTTATGATCGTGAATTGAACGACATTACCAATTCCATTGAATCTATTGATAGTGAATATCAAACCGCCATTGATGACTCACACAGATATGTCGAAGACCTTGAAAAGAGAGAAAATTTGGTCAATGAACTGAACAGTTCCAAGACTAGGCATGTTAACGATTTGAAACTGCTGAGCATTGATAAGTCACAACATTCCAGTAAACTTGATGAATTGACCAAGGCCGTTCATCAAAAGACTGCTGCATTGAATGAGCTGAGGGAGACTTATGAGTTTAACCAACAATCTGAACAAGAAAACAAACAAGCCCTTTTTAATGCCAACAAGATGATCAACAAATATGAACAAGAGTTGAAATCCAAAGCTCCCGCAGTGGAATCTTTGAAGACCAAGAAGGCCGAACTTCAGAAGGAAATCTCCCTGTTAAAGACCAAACAAAACTTTTTGTACTCCAAACAAGGTCGTTATTCACAATTCTCCTCAGAAGCTGAACGTAACAAATGGATCAAATCTCAGGTTTCAGGGATTCAGAAACAAGAGGAAACATTGACCAATTCACAAACGGAGATCAACAACGAGATTGAACAGGTAAACGAAGATATCATTAAAATCGAGTTTGACGCTGAAAGGCTACAAGATCAATTGAATGGTGACTCTGCTCAAAGGGAGATCAGCACCTTAGAAAAACAACTTGCGTCGCTAAGAAGAGAACAATTGGCTGAAAACGACGAAAGAAAGAATTTATGGAGAGAAGAAGAGCGTGCTAAGACTGTGTTGAACTCATTAGATGATGATGTCAGCGCTGCGAACCGTGATATCAGCTATACCATGGATAGACAACAAAGCAACGGTTTAGAAGCTGTCAACAGAATCGCCCAAAGACTTGGTTTGAAAGGCGTCTATGGCCCATTGGGTGAATTGATTGATGTCAGTCAGAAGTACAGAGCCGCAGTGGAAGTCGTTGCTGGCAATTCTTTGTTCCATGTAGTTGTTGATACCGATGAAACGGCTTCAACCATCATGGAAGAGTTGGTCAATGAAAGGGCCGGCCGTGTGACATTCATGCCTTTGAACAGAATCCATCCAAGAGCTGTTTCATACCCTGAGTCTAACGACTGTGTCCCATTGATCAAAAAGATTAGATATGATGGTGACATTGAAGGTGCCGTTAAACAAGTATTTGGTAAGACCATTGTCGTTATCAACTTGGAAAGAGGTACACAACTAGCTCGAGATTTCAAACTGAGTGCTATTACCCTAGATGGTGATAAAGCTGACAAGAAGGGTGTTTTGACTGGTGGTTACCGTGATTTCAAAAAGACCAGATTAGAGGCCATCAAGGTCAAACAGACGAAGGTCAAAGAGGTTCGAGAACAAGAGAAAAACCTTTTGAAGATCAGAGAAGCCCTAGCAAAGAAAGATCAAGTCATTTTGAACCTTCACAACGAATTCACCAAGGTTTCTACTCAATATGAAAACTTGATCAGCAGCAAAAAACCACTGAGAGCTCAAGTGTCTAATGTCTTGTCCCAGAAATTCAAATTAGAAGCCAACAGAAACTTTCTGGCTGAGCAAAGCAAGAAGATTCAATCGGAGCTACTATCCGTGCAAGCTAAACTAGTCGAATTAGATAACGAATTGAAATCTAAGTTCATTGAAGGGTTATCTACTGAAGAAAAACGATCACTTGAGTCACTCACCAACAACTTCAACTCCTCAAACTCAGAATTAGAACGAGTGCTAGATGAACTATTGACACAGGAATCAGAGTTGAAAAACGTTGAATCAGAATTGAATGATGTTTTGAAACCACGTCTACAAGAGCTGCTTAAGAGACAAACCATAACCAACCAAAGTGCTTTGGACACCAAGATTCAAGAGCTGACTGAAGAGGTTGAGAACTTGAAAGAGAAACACTCTGAAGCCGAACACCTATTGAACTCCACTATCAAGGAGATCTCTTCCAAGAACAAAGAACTGAGATCCATTGAAGATTCCTTGAGCAAGGCTGATGAACAGCAACGTAAGTTGTTGAGAACCCTTGAAAGTTTTCAAAGGAACTCTGAGAAGTACCTATCCAAGAGATCCTTGTTGGTCAAGAGAAGAGAAGAAACCCAAAAGAAAATTAGGGAGCTTGGTGCTTTGCCAGAAAAGGCATTTGACCAAGACCAAGATGTGTCATCTGAAACACTGTTAAAGAAATTGACTCAAGTCACCAAAGGTCTTGAAAGATTCAGCAATGTTAACAGAAAAGCTCTAGAACAATACTTGAATTTCACAAAGCAAAGAGATGGTCTTGTTGAACGTCGTAAAGAACTGGACAACTCCGAAGAATCCATTTTGGAGTTGATCAATGTCTTGGAATCTAGAAAGGACATTGCTATCCAAAAGACTTTCCAACAGGTTTCCACTGCGTTTACTGAAGTCTTTGAAAAATTGGTCCCAAATGGTATTGGTAGATTGATCATGCAGACTAAGACCTCCCATCCCGAAGCCGTCCAAATTGAAGATGAAGATGAGGATGTTGATGTGGACGATGAAGAAGAATCCGAACTGGATAACTACGTTGGTGTCTCTATCCAAGTCTCTTTCAACTCCAAGGATGATGAGCAACAACGGATTGAACAATTGTCCGGTGGTCAAAAGTCACTATGTGCCATTGCTTTGATTCTAGCCATTCAGAAATCCGATCCTGCTCCATTTTATTTATTCGATGAAATTGATGCTAACTTGGATACCCAATACAGAACTGCCGTTGCTAATTTGATCCATGATTTAAGTGAAGGTGCCCAATTCATCTGTACAACTTTCAGACCCGAAATGCTTCAGGTGGCTAATAAGTTCTTTGGTGTTATGTTCAAGAATAAGATCAGCACTGTCAGTGAAATCCAGAAGTCTGACGCCATGGAGTTCGTTGAAGGTCAGGGACAAGAACGTCCTGCACAATAGTGTGGTAGTAATTATGATATGATAACGATTTTGATTATGGGAAAGTTTGGGTAATGAGGTCATTCTACGCTCCGGTATCTTTTAGCTATAATAAACTTTTATCAATATTGGTCGAAGATAGGCCAGAAACGAGTGACGTCATCTGAGTAGAATGCGAGACAAGCTGCCATGTGAAGGAGATGACCTCCACCCAAGGTGGCGTTTCAACACTAGAGGTAGGTTTTCTGTTCCTTTCTTCATGATCTGATTGAGTTGTTTAGAGCTTGTTCTAAATATTGGATGTTGGGAACCCGGCTATTTGATCATGTTAGCAGCTTCCTCAGCCAATTTATGGCATGGAACATCTGCAAAGGCAACTTGGATTGTCGTTATGAAAATAGGATTTTGAGGTGGCCCACAATCACAAGGTGGGTCTTCTTTTGATTCAATAATAGTCGGGAGATCAAGATTTATAGGAGCTAGATGTGTATAAATAATCACACTCACATCTACAATGGTCTGTTACATTACAAAATTTGACTTTACCATGTGAACTATACATTAGTATTTGCTGTCCTTAACAAGACCAGCGAATGCTGAACTATGACGAGCTTTCTTTGAAGCCGCACCACCAGCAACTAAATTCTTAGCTGCCTTTGCACTAAGAAACTTTTGACTGCCTTTGAGCTCATCATCACTGGAGGTAGCATCACTATCTGAGTCATCGCCAGAAGATGAATCAGAATCACTTTCCTTAGCATCTTCTCCGCTATCAGACGACTCTTCCGTTTTTGATGGCAATGGTTGTGATTTAGGTAATCTTTCAGACTTTGGTGTCAAGGAATCCTGGACTTCAGGTGGTGGTCTGAATTTCAGATCACTCAATGAAGGGAGTGAATCACGGGATTTGAAGTTTCTTCGAGTTGCAGCTGCTGCAGGTTCATAAAGAGCCTTTGACGGAGTAGCTGGTTGTGATTGACTGATCCTCTCTTCGGATTCTAAAGTCTTCTTTAGTGCCAGTGTTTTTCTTAGATTTGTTTTAGGAACAGTAGAACTTGGCTTAATGGTGCTTCTTGGAGTATTAACGATTCTACCTTTTTTGTTTTGCTTCTCTTCCTCGTCTTCAGACTCAGATTCAGAATCAGACCCGGATTCAGACCCAGATTCAGACGAGTTAGAGTCAACTTCTTCTTCAGAGCTCAATTCACTTCTATTCTTCTTTTCAATTGGCGGCTCAGCCTTAGTTTCAGCTTTGGAGATAGGGTTCTTCTTAAGTGGTTTAGATTTCACTTCTGGTTTAGCTTCGTCCTGTTTGTGAAGGATGGTGGTCTTACCAGCTTCATCCTCACTATCACTTTCACTTTCGCTACCACTGCCACTTCCATTGCTGCTCTCGACTTCTTCTTTAGCGTCAACCATTTCTTGATCATCATCTTCGTCACTGTCACTGTCGTGAACAATTTCTTCAGACTTGTAAATTTGAGGCTTTCGGCTCAAACTATTAGCAACTCTTCTAGACTCCAGTTTCTCTTGGTCCAATTTCTTTCTAGCTTCTTCTAATTGCTTTCTAGCAGCCAAGACTTGCTCAACAGTAATCACAGGCAATGCTAATGTGTATGAAGATTCTGGCTTGGTCTGAGATAACGGTGGGAATACGCCCTTTGCTGGTGTAGGCTGTGATGAATCAATGACTGAAGAATCAGCACTATCTTTAACACCTGAGCCAGCCTTTTCAGCTCTTTTTTGACGTCTTTTAGCATTATAAATAACTTTCCTTCTTTCTTTCAACCATTCTTCTTTCTTATCAAGTGAAGTTTCAGTACTCATGATGGCTTCATCAATCTCCTTCAATTCCGGAAGCTCTTCGTAACTGAATTCTTTTGGCCACAGGGCAATGTTGTATCTGATTGCAGGGTTTTTACTATGTGAAGGGTTTGGAATCTTTGGAGTCTTTGGACCGTTTGAAGCGCTTGGGGACTTGGCTGGTGTAGCTCTTGGTGTGGAAGCAGTTGGGGGTTTTGGGCCAGCAATAGAAGCTGCATGAGTAGAGATCGAACCATTCTCAGAGGTGGTAGGTCTAACATCCTTCTTTAAAGTTGCATTAGGAGTAGTCTGTGCAGCATTCTTTCGAGTATCCTTAGCAGAAGCAATATGAACGGTCTTTGGAGCCTCTGCAACAGCAGTAGTTGGATGTGGTTTTGAAGACTCTTCCGCAGGTGCAACTTTTGAGGTACCCGAGGTAACGACTTTTGGAGCAGCGACAGACGCAACAGATATCCCAGCAGCTTTTTCCCCAGGTTTTGGACCAGGGTTAGCTCTAGGCTTAGGTTCTAATTTGGTGGCCTTTGGGGTTCCAATAGATTTAACTTCCTCCGGTTTCTTTACATCAAATTTTCGATTCACCTCTTCGACTTTTGACCCCACGTCCTTCTCTTCCTCACTAGAAGATTCTTCTCCATCAGTTTCTTCTTCACTACTTGAAGACACAGATTCAGCTTCAGATTCAGATTCAGCTTCAGGTTTAGATTCAGCTTCAGGTTTAGATCCAGCTTCAGCTTTAGATTCAGCTTCAGATTCAGATTCAGATTCGGATTCAGATTCGGATTCGGATTCAGATTCAGATTCGGACTCAGATTCAGCTTCAGGTTTAGATTCAGCTTCAGGTTTAGATTCAGGTTCAGGTTCAGGTTCAGGTTTAGATTCGGCTTCAGATTCAGATTCAGATTCGGATTCAGATTCGGATTCAAATTCAGATTCGGTCTCTTCAGAGTCTTGAGTCTCTTGAGTTTCAGTCAATTTCTTTCCAACGTCAGCTTTGGTAGCAATGGAAGGTTTATCAACAGCAGCAGTTTCAGCAGAAAAAACCAAGACCATTTTGGTAGCTACGGAAGGTTTATCAACAGGAGCAGGAGCAGCAGTTTCAACAGGAACCAAGGCCACTTTGGTAGTATTTAAGACATGTTCATCTTGCTTGACCTCATTTTCTTCTTTATCAGGAACAACATTAGCAACAGGCTTTAAAGGACCATTTGTTTTCTTAACAGGAGCTGGGACTGGATCAGGCAGGGGAGTTGAGCCAGAGGAGCTTGCATTGGATCCTGAGTGGGAGGCAGAACTGAATGATTCAGATTTGGTGACCTTTTGCGAAGCCTTCAAAGCACCAGCTCTGGTAGTTCTGACTGGTGGGATTTTTCTATTCAAGTTTTGTTTAGCAATGGCTTTCTTGAGAGCAGCTGGGATTCTACCTCCTTTTTCAAAGATCTTCATGATTTCTTCCTTTTTAAACTCCAGTTCAGAAGCTGCTTCGTTATCATCGGATTCTTCTTCTTCTTCTTCTTCTTCTTCTTCTTCTTCAGATTCTGAAAATGATGAGACAGACTTGACATTTTCTTTGCTAATACCTCTAGAGATTGGTTTGACTGGCTCTTCTTTCTCTTCATCCAATTTCTTTTCAACCTTTGATAAAGTTTCTCGCTTGATATCAGCGACAACTTTGTCAATCTCAGCTTGAGTTGTGGACTTGTTCGGGGTCTTTCCTATACTAACATCTTTTTCATCTTGGTCATTGTCAAATTGCTTCTTTGAAGGAATGATTCTTTGGTTCAATTTTTCATTGATCTCTTGTTCTTGCAAAGTTCTTTCAACGGCATCTTTTAGCTGTGGTTCTGGAGCCACCAACATCCCTGAGGTGATTCTCTTAGATGATGGAGGCAATGGGGAGGCATTTGCAGATGGTTTGTGTTTCTTAGGGTCCAAATATCTTGTCTCGTCTTCTTCTGGAGGTGGTAATGAAATATCAGCAGAGTTTTCATTGATTGGAATATCATGGGCAGATTTGTTAGGAGTCACGTCAGGATGGATCTCATTGGCCAAGGGGGTACTCTTTCTGGAATCGTTGGACCAGATCGAGTTATCATGAGTGACAGCTCTCTTCTTTGGGATGTTCAAATATGAAAATGAGGTGGAAGCACGGCGCTTGTTGGATTCTTGGTATAGTTGATCCAGTGATTTGATTTCATTAGACAAGACCACACGTACGGTGTTGTCAAAGTCAAAGACATCAGTTGCGGAATAGTCAGGATCTAAATCACATTCTTGAGAGTCCTGTAATTTCAAGATTTCTAAAGGTTCTTCATCAGGGTATAACTTGGTGAATCTAGCACTGATTTCAGCAGCAACCTCAAGAAGTAACCTGTCTTTTTTGGTGATGTGTAAGAACTTTCGCAAGTTTTCTTGTGGTTGTGGTTGTACAAGTGGGGAGAACTGTGGAGTTTGGAATGAATTTGGAGTAGAAGTACCTAGGTTCTTTTGCAAAACGTATGGAGACGAATTGACAGACCCGTTCCAGCCCTGAGGCCCCGGGGACTGCTGTCTTTTCTGTTTCAGCGCACTTGGTGGCACTAAAACAACCTGCAACTTCAGCATCTCGACGTGATTGATTAGCTAATAGTTTGGAAGGGAGCTTAAAACTGGGTTAAAGTCTCATTTCGATTCTTTTTTTTTTTATTTGTTTTTTTTCCCTTTTTTTCTTTATACAAAAATTTTAAATTAATTCGCGGGAATATCAAAAGATCAAAGTATACCGAAAGGTAAATTAATTATACAAATCTTTAACTAAAAACAATGAAAACACCCTATAGTTTACTGACATTACGGACAACTTCATCAAAGGCTTCAGCAACATATCTAACATTGTGTTCGTTCAAACCAGCAACAGAAATTCTACCGTTAGCAGCCAAGTAGACTGAATGTTTGGCTTCTAATCTCTTAGCATAGTCCCCTGACAAACCTGTGAAAGAGAACATACCTTGTTGTTTGACAATGTGGTCCCAGTTACCTGGTGTGCCTAGTTCAATTAAATGTTGTCTTAGGGCATGTCTTTGTTTGTAGATACGTTGTGACATGGTGACAAGGTCTTGTTCCCATTGACTTCTCAATTCTGGAGTGGTCAAGACCTTAGCAACGATTTTAGCACCATATGCTGGGGTGTTTGAGACTTCAGATCTGATAAGGACTTGTAATTGTGATGAGATGGCTTTCTTACCTTCTGGAGATGGCAAGACAATATGCAAGGCACCAACTCTTTCACCATACAAACCGACATTCTTAGCAAACGATTGGGAGATCAAGATTGGGACTGTTAAGCTGTCAACGGCTTGTTGAATAGCCCAGGCATCGTTGTTCAAGTCACCGCTGGCGAAACCTTGGTAGGCAGAGTCAAAGTATGGCAAGTGATTCTTCTTCTTCAAGACTTTGAAAATTCTAGCCCATTCTGCCCTAGTTGGGTCCAAACCAGTTGGATTATGAGCACAGGCGTGTAATAGGATGATTGAGCCCTCTGGAGCAGCTTCTAAATCTTTCAAGTAGTTTTCTATATCTAATGATTTTGTGTCATTGTTCCAATAGGAATAAGTAGAAGTCTTTAGACCTTGAGTTTCAAAGACTGGGTAGTGATTGGCCCAAGTTGGTTGGGAGATGTAAACAGTTTGTGATGGCTTGTAGAACTCTTTCAAAAACTTAGCACCTAGATGTAGAGAACCTGTACCTGAAAGAGATTGGATTGAGACGACTCTTTCTTCCTTAATGGCCTTGGAGTTCTCACCTAAGATGACTTTAGCGGCAGCAGTGGTGAATGGGGCATAACCGGACATTGGCAAGTATTCATGATTGAATTCAGGGTCAGCGTGGATCAATTCATCGGCTTTTCTGACAGAAGGTAAGATCCATGGTTTACCATTCTCATCACGATAGGCACCAATCCCCAAATCAACCTTCTTTGGGTTGGAGTCGGCCAAGTAGCGGTTTCTTAGTGCGAATAGGGCATCGCCTGGAATTTCTGGCACAGAGCTGAAGACGTGGGCCATTTTGGTAGTGTGTTTAAGGGTTTGTTTTTGAGTCCTTGATGTTGAGTCTGAGGAGACTTAAAGTAATATTTATAGAAATTTTGTTAACAAAATTAGTCACTTTTTTCAAGTTCTCGAAAAGAAATCTCCATTTTTTTTTTCTTTTCAATTTTTCCCTTCCCAAAGGTTCAGGGCAAAAGTGACTCAAAGGGGAAAGAGCAGGCGATAGCGGCCACAAAAATGATATAACAAGGTGTCCTAATTTGTGGTTAATTTATGTCCAAGCGACAAGGGATTCCTTTTTGGGATTCCACTTGGAGACTGAAATTCTGCTGTGATTCATTTTTCTTTGATGGAAACTTGGGCTCGTTGTTTCCTTCCGAAAAGTGCCTGTAGCCTGAATGTTTGTGATTCTAAAGGTATCTAAAGGTACCTAAACAGGCTGTAACCCTAACCCCCAGGATACACAGGAACTCCCACTACCACTACCACTCCCCCCTCCTCCCGTTTAACATCTTTGGGAGTGCAGAATCTGCCTTCCTCCACGATTGTGTCAAAAACCTGCATATATGCGCCCATACGGATGCTTGCACCCGAAAGAAATGGATCAAACCATTCATAATCTTCCAATATATAAACGATATTCTAATTTCTGCCCTGAAACATTCAATGACAGATCACGAGTCCAGTTATTATAATGGCATATAAGTTATAAGCTGAAACATACTTTGAGAACACCAGTTATTATTCAACTCCCAATTCTTGTCCGCGAGTAAAACCAATGCTTTCGATGGCTAAATATTTCATCTGTGAGTCTTGATTGTACATTTCTGAATCTAGGCTTAGAAGGACAGCTTATTTTAAAAGCTTTCATGTTCAACAAGATATTGGGGTCACGTGACTTGAGTTCGTTCAAACTTCTGTTATTCCCCAAAAACAGACTACAAGAAGCTTCTAATCACAAAATGAACAAAAAAACACTGTGTAATAAGAAGATTACCTCATCGTCCTTCCAAGCTCCTAGACCCATACAGAGTTCAGTATCGTTCATAGCTTATTAATGATATACATTTTTCTTTAGGAGCTCGGCCCGACACAACCGAGAAATTCGATTATTAGCCATTCCCAACAAACCCACAAACATATAGTATTTGTAATACGTAGGGGGGATATAGTATAAATGTACTAAGAACATCGGAATAGAGCCGCTAAGACCGCTGCTTTAACATTTAAGATTGTGGAATTGTGGTCAAAAAAACGCAAAGCTTCAAAAAATCTGAATCTTTTTTCATTTCATTTCATCATTGCACACTTTATTTACTTGTTCAGTATAATTTTGACGTTTTTTTAAATGTTCGGCCGATATTCCAATTATGGCATCTCGTCCGAGGCTTGCTTATAAATTTCTACCATAACTACATTGCTTATAAAAGGAAACGCAATCTTCCCAATTTTCCATTTCATCCTGAGACTCAACATCCATCAATTGAATTCAATTCATTTAATTCATCCAATTCATCCAATTATTCATCCTCAAATAATCAAACAATGGTCAAAATCAACGCCGAACAATACTTACTTGTTAAATACGCCGACTCCAAACCGGTCGATTTGAACTATGGTTCTCCAGAATCCAATTTCAAATACGTTAATGTCGAATACGACACTGAAGACCCAAACTTATTGAAGAAAGATGAAGTTTTAATTGAAAACTTGTACTTGTCCAATGATCCTGCTCAAAAAGGTTGGTTCTCCCCACACGTTTCATACCACCCAGTCTACCCATTAAACAAACCTGCTCCTGCCAGAGGTATTGCTAAAGTGTTGAAGTCTAACGCTGAAGGCTTTAAAGAAGGTTCCATCATTTCTGCTCAAATCGGCTGGGCTACTCATAACATTATCAATGTCAAAGATGGTGTCTTCCCTGTTGACCCATCCAAGGTCAAATCTGTTCACCAATTTATTAGTGTATTTGGTTCCACCACTTTGACCGCCTACACCGCCATTTTCAAACATTCCAACATCAAACCTGAAGATGAAGGTAAGACCTGGTTGATTACTGGTGCTGCTGGTGCTGTTGGCTCTGTTGCAATCCACTTATTGGACAGATTGTACAAACCAAAGAAGATCATCGCTGTTGCTGGTGGTGCTGAGAAGGTCAAGGCTGTCTCCGCTATCAGTGATAAGGTCGTCGCTGTTGATTACCGCTCCTCTACTTATGACGAAGACTTCAAAAAGGCTGTGGGCGATGATGCTATTGATGTCTTTGTTGACCAAGTTGGTGGTGAAATCTTGAACAAGGCCGTTCCTTACCTGAAGGTTCACGGTAGAATCTTACAAGTCGGTGCTATCTCCACTTACAACACTTCTGAACCATTCATCTTTGACAACTACAGCCATGTCATTACCAAGAGATTGTCTATCCAAGGTCTAGTGGTCATTGACGATTTTGCTGACTTCCCAAAGATCATTGGTCATTTAGCCCAAGAATTACAAGCTGGTAAATTAGATATCTCATTGTTCAAGGAAACAATTGTCGATGCCACTGGTAAGTTCAAAGACGTTCCTGAAATCTGGACCGGTTTGTTTGAAGGTAAAAATGTTGGTAAATACATTACCAAAATTAACGAATACAAATTATAAGTGGTCTGAAGTACTACTGTTTATGAAATGAAATCCAATTTAAGTTCTTGTTCCTTTTTAAAAACGACATCCATCGACAACGTAGCACTACGACTTTCCGAACCAATGACAATATTCATTTTCTAAGATAGATTTTTGATCAGTTCTGTAACTTTTTGATCAAACAAATCAACACGGATAGGCATATCCAGGGAATAAAACGGGTTCTTCATGACGTAATCTGAGTAAAGGGAGTAAATTCTTCGTAGAACACTCTCAGCGACCTCAATTGCTCTATTCAGATCGCCCCCATTGGCTGTGTTCCCACTGGCGATGGATTTAGGCCCCGTTATCAGCAGGAATTTCAAGCCCGTGAGTGTCTGAAGGATGAATATAGTGAACTTTTTGGTTTCGATTGCCCTGAGCCCCGAAGTGTTGGGATTGACAAAGCTCACGCCGTTGATATTCTTGCTATAGTTTGAAAGGATGGTGGAATTGGAGTTGGAGTGTGAGCTGGGTGCTGGATTGGCCACTTTCAGGGCTGTTGGGGTGATTTTGGACGCAATGGCAAAGACACCATGAACGGTCCCTGCCAGCACCAGATACTCGTTGGCACTGAGCTTGTTGAGTCCCGGATTGACATCGTTCTGGTATATCAGCCCACCGGCCTTGTTGACGATGTAGAACGAGTAGATCATGGCGATGTTTCCCTTTGTAATTGTGTCTAGTAACAAAAAGACTGTTTGATCACAATTAAGCATTCAAAAAAACACCAAACGCGATCAGACTAAAAACCATAACAAAAACACTAACAATACGGCTAAGAACCCACTTCAGATGACCCAGCAGGTCCAATTCACCGCTGCTGACATAGCAAAGACTCCGCACAATGTGCTGCTCTTTCCAGCGGACCCCAAATCACGCAGGGCTGAGGTTGCCTCGAGGAGAACAGTGGCCATTGCGACTCAGATGGATTCTCTATTACACGAGACTCTGGTGCAGATCGTGTCCCTGGAGAACATGTCACAGTCCAGGACGTCCCAACTGGATGAGCTACTGGCACAGAATGATCTGGAGGCTGTCGGTGCTGACCGTTTGAAATACGGGAACCAGAATCAGAACCAGAATCAGAGAATCATCAGGGATATCAATGTGGAAGACGATGATGCTCATCTACAAGAGAATCAGCCACAAACACCACAAGCCCCCTCGAATTTGAATAACTACTTCAAACTCACGCTGCAGGACTCCACTGGTAACTTGATCTACGGTATTGAAGTTGAGAAATTGAGTTTCCTTACAACTAAGAACCTGAAGAGTGGGTTCCCTATCCAACTGGGCGCAAAATTACTAGTGAAAAAGGAAACAAGGATCGTGGAGGGTGTTCTTTTCCTTAAAAGAGAGAATATTGACTACTTGGGTGGTATTGTGCCCGAATGGAACGGTGCTGGGTTGAGCGAGAAGCATATTGCCTATTTGAAGACTGAACTGGATAAACTACCTGGTAAAGACTAATGTATTAATCATCCAGCTTTCTCCTTCTATAAAGTGAGTTTGGAAAAAAACCATCAGTTTAACAGCAAATCCCATAATGCAGTCTCATTACGATAGTCATGACTAACAAAGGTTGCTAGATAATAGTTATCGTGGATTTCATGGATCAGCTTATAACTTGGAGTATTCTTCTTGTACAATTTGGCCCATTCTAACCAGATGCTAAAGGCTTCATCTCTCCATGCCTTGAAGGATTCTTCTTCAATGATGGTTGTTTGCAAGATTTCACGATCTGGGAAAACACCCCAAGTCACAGCATTTGATGATTTTGGTTCCAGACTAGTTTCAAAACCTTCCTTAGAATCGCCAACGTAATAAGAAACAGCTGGATCAGCCAAAATCTTTGGTTTCAATTCATTATCCCACTTTTCCTTTGACACAAATAATTCGACAAAGGCTTTCTGATAGACATAGCCACCTTTTGGACCCCAACCAAAGATCTTATCATCACTTTTGCAACCATTAGTGGCAGGTTGTGAAGCCAAGGAGAAGAATCCTCTTTCATTCAATTGGATCAACTCCTCTTGAATAATGGCAGTTTCTGGACTTAGTCCTAATTCTGACCATGGTAAGGCATCAATTCTACCTTCTAGATACTTGATAAACACATTAGAAATGTCCTTTAGATCAACTGGGTAGCCCCATAATTCATAAGCTTTGTTCGTAGCGATCTTCAAGGAAGGACCATAACCGTCAATTTCACCATAAGCAGGAGATCTTGAATCACCGAAACGACCATTAGGGAAATCATCCCATGTGGCATCACGACCCAAAGTACCTTCACCTGATGAGATGGCGACAATTTCCTTCTTTGAAGGCACCCCTAATTTGAAACCTGAAACTTCTTCGAAATCCTGTGAATCTTTTCTTATCTTATCAACAAGAACTTTATTGGATGTGTTCAAACTGGAAGATCTTCTTGATTTCAGCACAGCTGAAATAGCTGGACCCTTGAAACTTTCATCATCATCACTCATTAGAACATCCTCATCTTTATCTTCCTCAAGGACTCTGCTTAGCAAGCTTGACTTTTCCACTATTTGGGCAATTGATTTTTCCAAATTCAAAGTATAAAAATGGAAACCTCTAATTCTTCCATTGGTTCTAGAGAAGATTTCATGAATGGCATTGCGCAGGATTTCAACACCAATCGACTTTACTTTATGATCATCGTTTTGCACTGATTCTGGAAACTTATCCAGGATGGCTTGTGGGATCGAGGCATGCGATAACTTAGCAGCTCTGTGGAATAATTGATATGTGTTGATTGGCATCAGACCTGGGATTATTGGGATATCAGCACTGACGTTGTCTCTAACTAATTGTTCAAAAGTTAAGAATTGTTCAACATCATAGAACAATTGAGTTATGATGAAGTCGGCACCAGCATCGACTTTCTCTTTCAAATATGGTATGTCTTTGTGAACATCCTGCTGAGAACTATCAGCACCTTCACAATGACCCTCAGGATAAGCAGCAACACCAATGCTGAAGTAATCACCATGTTGTTCTTTAATGTATCTAACTAGGTCCACAGCATGTTTAAAATCAGCAGAATTAGGCACAAAGTATTCTTCGCCTCTTGGAGGATCACCTCTTAGTGCTAGAATGTTTCTTATGCCGGCTGACTTAGCCTTAGCCAATGCATCATCAATGACTTGTTTGTCGGTATTGGTACAAGTTAAATGCATACATGTTGTGAAGTCAAGTTCCTTTTGACAAGTTTCTACTAAAGAAAGGGTCTTTTCAGAAGTAGAACCACCAGCACCCCAAGTGATAGTGACGAATAATGGATTCAGAGCGGACATACGCTCCATACGAGCTAGCAAATTTCTAATACCCTGTCAAAAACTGATGTTAGTGGATCATTGTTTAATGTAAGGCATTACATAAGAGCTACTTACAGACTCCGTTTTTGGAGGAAAAAACTCCAGGGAAAGAAAGACTTGGTCCGGTTCCAGGCTGTTGATCTTCTCTTTGATAGTGGACATGACAATTGTGCTATTCCAAGTGAATTGTGGGTGGTTTTGAAAAGGGTTCTTTGTAGTTAAAATCTGATCAGAGTCATTTCAGGAAAATGGGGGACATTATTACGTAATACAAACCTCGGAAGTTGTAATAAGAATTCACCGGAATTCGAGAGTGTATAAACTTTGCCAATGACACAGATTTTAGCACAATTTTTGATATTTCTGACCCATTTACTTGGTGGCCATGTCATTGTTCGTTCATGACGATGATGCCGACAATGAACATTTTGGAATCGAGGAAAGGCAGCTGAAAGAAGGAGTAAGTGATGTTCAAAACAATGTTGATGCTCCTGATGGCAAAGAACAGGATGATGAGGAAGACAAAGTCCAGTATCCACTGATACCCAGGGACGATGAGGACTTGGTTGATCAACCGGAACCAATCGACATTACACTCTCACTGCCGTTGCACTTCCAGCAGCTGGTACTCGAGGATCTGATATCCGATGATTCCTTGCTTATTCTGGGGAAAGGTCTGGGGTTAGAACCTATCGCTGCTAATTTGTTACATACGCTTAGTGCTCCAGCTACGATATCCAATGTGAAGAAGAGAAGTCTGGTAATATTGATGAGTGCCACAGAAGAAGAAAATGAGAAGATTGAGGAAGAATTGACAGAGTTACAATGGATTGATGATGACCAGTCTGAAGAGAGCAAGAGACCTTTTATTGTAATTACTAGTGATCAGTACACTTCTGATAAGCGTCGTCAATTGTATCAGAAGGGTGGTATAATGTCAGTCACATCGAGAATCCTGATTGTGGATATTCTTTCTGGTATTTTAGATGTCGAAAAGGTTACAGGTTTAGTGATCCTCCACACTGAAAAGGTGACAGATCTGTCTACTGAGTCTTTCATTGCCTTCATGTTCAGACAAAGAAACAAGTGGGGGTTTATCAAAGGTTTATCAGATGCTGTTGAAGAATTTGCCACGGGGTTTTCGCCGTTACACAAGAAGCTGAAAGATCTACGGCTCAAGAAAGTGTTACTGTGGCCTCGTTTCCATATCGAAGTCACTGGTTCACTAATCAGCAAAGATACAAAGACTGTGATTGAAATAAGAACGTTGATGACAGATCATATGAAACAGATACAGACAGGCCTACTTTCTTGCTTGAAAAAATGTATTGATGAACTGAAGAGAAAGAACCCAACGCTGGCCATTGAGTATTGGTCAATTGAGAATGCACTTGACCCAAAGTTTTTAGGGACAATTCACATGATACTTGACCCACAATGGCACAGAATATCCTATGATACTAAACAACTGGTAAAGGATATCAAACTCTTGCGAGACCTGTTGAAATGTTTGATCTCATATGATGCCGTTGACTTCTATGAAATGATCCAGTTGGTAGTGGAGGCCAATAAGCCTTCTGTTGACAAGAGGAACGTTGAATCTCCATGGCTGATGGCCGAAGAATCCCAATCAGTCATAAGTCATGCAATGAAGAGAGTTTTCAAGAATGACGAGTATCATCTTGAAGAACAGCCAAAATGGGAACAACTGTTGTTGTTGTTGGACGATATCGTCATTGAAAGGTCGCATGATATTAATAAAAAGGGTCCTGTGCTGATCATGTGCTCGGATGATAAAGTCCGTCGTCAATTGAGGCAGCTGATTTCATCAGCTAAAGAAAACTCGGATGGAAATTCCTACTCATTCAGAAAGATGATGGTGAACAAACTTCAACGATACTTGGATTCGAAGGAACTGAAAAACAATATTACCAAGACGATCCAAGAGGTAAAGCAGGCTGAAGAGGAGAATTCTGAGCTGAACATATCACGTGCTTTCGCCAGAGGTCCGATCACTACAAAGAGAAGAAGAACAAGAGGTGGTGCTGCTGTTGCTAGTGTTGGTAGGTTACTAAGTGCCCCAGTGACTGGAGATGATATTGAAGGTAGGATGAATAGAGAAGAAATTGATATTGAGCTGTTTGAGCTTACAATGGATGATGATGCTGATGAAGAGTTGGAATTTGATGAAGAAGTCATTGTGACCCCGGAAGCTCCTGCTGACCATTACGAATATATCGACAGAGAGAACCAAGTCATTATCGAGAAGTATGATAACAAGCTTGATGATCAGTTACTTCAAGAACTGATGCCATCATTCATCATCATGTATGAGCCTGACCTCTCATTCATCAGAAGAGTTGAAGTCTATCAAGCCACAAACAGACATAATCCAGCAAAGACGTATTTCATTTACTACAGTGATTCAATCGAAGAGCAAAAACATTTGACAGATATCAGGAAAGAGAAGGAAGCATTCACAAAGTTGATTAGAGAAAAGTCCACTTTGGCATCACATTTCGAGACGGATGAAGACTTTAACAAATTCAGAATCAGAAAGTCACAGGTCATGAACACAAGAATTGCTGGTGGCTCCACATTCAGAGATGCCAAGGAAGAATCCAGGATCATTGTTGATACCAGAGAGTTCAGAGCACCCTTACCTGGTTTGCTACACAGAATTGGCCTACGTGTTGTTCCTGTTCAATTGACAGTTGGTGATTACATTCTTACACCAAAAGTCTGTGTTGAAAGAAAATCTATTAGTGATTTGATTGGTTCTTTCAAGAGTGGGAGACTCTATGAACAATGTGCTCGAATGTCCAAGTTCTATGATCTTCCCACACTGTTGATTGAATTTGACAGTAATCAGTCATTCTCATTAGAGCCATTCTCAGAATCAAGGTCGAGACCAAACGCAATTAAGGCTCAGCATCCTGCCTCTTCTGGACGTCTGCAAGATGAAATTCAAATGAACCTTGCTGCTCTAGTTATGAAGTTCCCAAAGATGAGGATTTTGTGGTCTTCATCACCATATCAGACAGCCGAATTGATGCTGGAGTTGAAGGCGGAAAGAGAGGAACCTGACATTATACAAGCTGTCAACTATGGTTCGAAGGAAGACAAGGCAAAACTCACTAATCAGCTGAGCACCAATATTGTAACTCTGTTGCATAATGTTCCTGGCATCACAAATGTTGACTATTATTCAATTATGAAGAAGGCGAAAAGTGCTGAGAAACTGGTGAACATGAGTAAGGAAGAGCTTCAATCGTTAGTCGGGGAGGATTTGGGCGGTAAGATTCATTCATTCTTGCTCGATCATTATACGGATTGAGATTAATTTGGACACTCGTCTGGGTATATGGGGTATAATGTTTCCTGCTTTGGTTTATCACCAATATAGACTCAATAGTCTCTGGAAGTTCATAATGTATATCCAGTAGCAGATAATCCATGAGGCGCGCGATGCTACAAAGCAGTAGGCGGCTGTGTGGACATGATGAACCGCCTACAAGTGCATTCTTATATCTAAGATGGAAGTTTGCTTCAATAATTGAAAGATTATAGTATCGCTCTACATCACTTCACGTTAGATTAATAATACATATTTTCATAGGATAAACTTCTTGATATGAGTTCATTCAATTAAACGGTCGTGATACTTGAGTCAACCTTCTTCAAGTTATCAGCAAGAGTCAAGATGGGTTGTAAAGTGTTGTGGTCCAACGAGGCCAATAAGGCACCGATGACAGTCTGAGGTGGTAAGTGCAATCTTGCCTCCAAGAGTACTCCTGGTTTCTGTTCATGTAACTCAATGTATTCTAAGGCCTTTTGAGTTAGTTTGTTCACCAAAGTAATGGTTCTTGATGAAATCAGTCTGAACACATCATTCTCTGATTTGGATGGGAACGCGGCTAATGTTAGACCAATCTTCGTCAATGATTCACCGATGTATTCCTTGCTGGTCAACCATTTCAATGCCAAGTTCTCTTTCAAGCTCTCAGTTGGAATCATTTCAGTAATCAAGATCAAGGCAATCAACGACTGTAAGACAGCAGCATCTCTTTCCGAAACAGCAGCAGCCAAATTCAAGGTATTGACTGGGATCACAGAGATCAAATAGCCGAACAATTCTGAGATCAAGGCAAATTCGCCTTCACCTTGACTAGTGTATAGCTCGACAAGCTTCTTGTTTTCTTCAATTTCCTTGAAAGCAGTAGGAGCATCATAAATGCCAGTCAAAACACCAATAAAGAATGCTCTATTAGGAGGATCACGAACCAACAGCTTAGCCAAAACGTCTATACCATGAGTTTGGTATTTGTATGAAGTTGGAATATACTCTGGGAATAACAAATCTTTACCCTTGTACTCTTTAGAACCAAATGCTAAAATCAGCATGACAACTGCAAGAGCATCATTGTAACCTCTTAGATGTAACAGATGGGAAATGTTCATCAAAATGATTAAACTGTCTTTCAAGAAGCTCAAGACCCTTCTAGTAAAAATAAACTTCTTTGGTTCAGAAGCAATAACGAGTACCAACTTGAAGATGAAGTCTTTCAAGAAATCATTGTTAGCCAGCATGTAGGCATTACGTTCATCAAAAGAAATGTTTCTAATGATCATGGTAATTGTGGTCAATTGGTCAATCAGTAGCACCTGTGGATCATCGGCAGTTCTTGTATGAATGTTACTGAATGGGTGCTCAGTCTCTTGACGAATGGTGGCCAACATGTCCAAGTATGAAGACATTTTCAACTGTGAAGGTAATTTGAATTCAGTAGTTAAAGGTGTGGAGCTTCTGTAAGAACCATTGCTATTCTCAGATGCATCATTGTTCAAATCAACTTTTTCATCAACGTCCATGGAACCGTCGTCATCTGCACCTTGGTTGACAGGTTCACCACTGAAAGAATCAACCTTGATCTCAACTTCATCAAAATCTTCTTCATTGGAGACATATTTCTTGAAAATTTCATCAATTCTACTTGTGGCGTTGGTAGTCAAAGATTCCATATGGTCTAGGTCAACGTCATCAGACTCTGCTTGGACTCTTGAGTCCGTCTTATTTATCAATTGATCCAAGGTCCTCAACCCTAAAGTTGACAAATTCTCAAGCAAGTCTGGACACTCGTTCAACAAGATCAATAGCCCGCTGTCAGCTGACGTAACCAGGATGGTGTTCAAAGCGGTGTTGATTTCGGAAGTGATGCCAGAATCCAAAGCCATCGTCAAGGCATGAATGTTGATCGTACCCAACTCTGGAGCAAACAAAAAGATTGGCTTGGAAGTATCAATCTGTTCGCCTAGTTGAGATAGAGCTTTGATATCATAACCGACATGATGATCAATCAATCTTTGTTCAGGGACATAATTTCTAATCACGTTTGGCTTGTCATCACCTTGATTAACAGATGACTGGCTTGAGTTGTTTGGACTAGGATTAACAACCCCGGCTGGAGTTCCAATTGTCTTCTGTTCACCAACTAAAGGACTGCCACTGTTGGAGCCCTTTTGGGACCCAATCTGTCTTTGGACGTGTTGTGGAGTGTTACTTTGAGGATGGGCTAGTGGACTGCCACTCGCTTGACTCTGACTCTGACGATGAAAGTTCTGGACGGAAACTGGAGTTGGAGGTTGACTAGTTTGGGTAGGCTGTTGTTGTGAGATCTGTTGATGAGCTTGTTGAAGTTGACCCTGTGAACCTTGATTCTGTGGTGTAGGTTGTTGAGACAAGTTGAACTGTGGTGACTGTGGGGATTGAGTGGCTTTTGCCAAATTTGATTGAGAAGATGAGCGTTGTTTGTTCAAGGCTTCTTGTTGTCTTTGAATTATCTGTCTCTTGTTCTGCAGATCTCTTTGACCGTCTGAAGTGGAAGCGTATTGTTCAAATGGATGCAAATAGTCCAAGTAACACTTTGCTAAATCGCCTACCAGTTGAGGTTGTTGTTCAACAGGTAAACCTAGCTTCTGAGCAACAAAGGTCCATTGGTTCTGTCTGGCAACTGAAGCAGAGCCACCAAGTCTAGCAACAACAGCATAGAAGAAGAATGGATGTATCTTCTTACCACCGACAACAGGGACAGAAGTCAAAGGTGTACCTCTGTTTCTCATGAAATCAGACAAAGTTCTCATGAAAAGTTCAACTTGACTTGTACTGATCTGCTGTTGAATCTTTCTTTGTTGGATCTGCTCTGGGGTCAAGTTTTGATCTTGTGAGCCACCACGTTGAGGACCTTGATTCTGAGGCGATTGGTTCTGCAAAGGGATCTGATGCTGTTGTGGAGTTTCTGTTACACTTTGAAGCATAGGTGTGCTCTGGTGGCTTTGGATCTGTTGATTCTGTTGGTGAGGTGGTGCCTGTTGTTGTTGTTGTTGTTGTCTGAACTGGTGCTGGCCCAGAGGGGGCTGTTGCTGTTGTTGTGGTGTCCCATTTCTAGACAGTTGGTTTGGGTTATTGAATTGTGGGTTGAATTGGTTTGGAATTGGTGATTGTGTGTTGTCTGGAGCAGGAGTTGGTGGGATAGATGGCTGCTGCTGCTGCTGTTGTTGTCTCTGCTGTTGCTGCTGTTGTTGTTGCAATTGCTGTAATCTCATTGCTTGTTGTTGTTGTAGATGCTGGAACATTTGTTGCTGTTGTTGGTTCATGTTTTGAGGTGGTGTGTTGGATGGAGCAGGATGATGCTGTTGTTGTTGCTGTTGTTGCTGTTGTTGCTGTTGTTGCTGTTGTTGCTGTTGTTGCTGTTGTTGCTGTTGTTGCTGTTGTTGCTGCTGCTGTTGTTGTTGTTGGAGTAGCTGTTGTTGTAAGAACTGCTGCTGCTGTTGGAACCTCTGCTGATTTTGAGTGGTTCTCTGCTGTAAGGCAGCGATCATAGCAGCTTTATCCATCGGGGCATTAGGATTGAATTGTTGTTGAGGAGGTTGAGGTTGTTGCTGTTGCTGCGGCTGTTGTTGTGGTGGGGGATGTTGGTTAGCAGCTGGAGACGCAAGTTGTTGGGGACCATTCTGTGGAGGTATGGTCTGCTGTTGTACACTAGGAGAAAACACAGCCGGTGGGAATCCCTGTGCTTGCTGCTGCTGTTGCTGAATCTGTTGGGGTTGGTTCATGCCCATCTGAGATTGTTGGCTACTTCTATCATTCAGCAGACTTTGTATTAGATCATTTGTATCATTAGCTTTTTGATTGCCACCTTGAAACTGATTTCCTTGGTTCATACCATTGTTTTGTTGTTGTAGTTGTTGATTCAGAATAGCAGCAGGAGTCAGATTGTTTGGGTTGATGTCTGATGGAGTGTGACTGTTGATGTTGCTGTTGTTTCCACTGCTTGAGTTGTGGTGGTTGTTCTGTTGTGGTTGATCATTAAAGATGGATGATTGATCAATGGCAGGCCCAGAGCCACTGCGACTTCCAGAGTTGTCGCCACCAAAGTTCGACGCACCGTCAGTGTCCAAGTAGTTCAGGAAAGAGGACATATCATCGCCCCCATTGTTGTTACCATTCGAGTTATAACCTTCTTCATTCTTCAGTTGTTCGTTCAGCCAGTAGTTGTCGGCCATCTTTCTGCTTTATTCAGGGACAGATGTGCACGTGTGTATGTTACTGTGTGAGACAATTGGATGTTTGACGATGAAAGAGCCAGTTTCCGGTTAATTTAGCAGCCTTTTTGATGATTTGGCACGTAAAATTTGAAGCCTCTTGTTTATCTTCTCGGTAAATAAAATATAAAAATATAAGGTTGGGTTTTTTTGTCACCCTGTTTTTGTTGGTGCTGAGTTTTACACTCAGGAGTTGCCCAGTTCACGGTTCGGAGTGCCTGACGTTGCTATGGTTCTTCCACCAAACAGAGTGCGTAAACGTGGGCACTTACAAAGTTTCCTGCCTAGCCGCAAACACTTAGGAAATCAAATAACAAGAGACAAAGTAAAGTCTACATCAAGGCTAAAAATTCAAATTATAAGTAGTAAAAATGATCGACATAACTTCATCGTTAGCCCTTGGCCAGTTTCCACAGGAGCCTTAACACTTGTCTGCACAGGGGCACATTCAGCAGTAAAATTGAAATAGTAGTAAGATGGTATAAATTCATGTTGTGCATTAAACTCTGATCGATTTAGATAGCTTCCAATTGAGCAGAAATTTCATCCAATTCGGCCTTAGCAAGATTGTATTTCTCAGATAGTTCTTCGAATTTCTTTTCCCAATCTTCACGTTCGGTTTCCAATGAGGTGACTTTTCTTTCCAATTGTTCAACCTTCAAGTCAGTTTCACGTAACTTTTCAGTGGTTTCCTTCAAGTTTCTGTCAGATGCTTCCAATTCCTCTTCCAATTGTTGGTTCTTCTTGGTGAAGTTGTCGTTGTGTGATTTCAAAGAAGATGATTCCTCAGCAGCAGATTTGTGCTCGGTGACTTGACCTTCTAACTTTTCAACTTGTTCTTCCAAAATTTCATTGTTTCTAGTCAAGGATTGGATCTTGTTGTCCTTTTCTAAACTTTCTTGCTCCAATTCCTTAATCTTGACTTGTAGCTCGTCAGCCTTTTCTTGCCATTTTTCAGCATCCAATTTCAAGCTGGCCAATTTCTGTTATTTTTTTGTTAGTTGATCTAATAATCACTTTCGCCTCCTTTAACAGGAATTTACTGATCTGGTAAGGAATTTTAGCCAGTGCACACAAATTACCGTACATTGCGCCCATTGAAAGAGCACATCTGCCGCCAATTCGCCTGATCCATCCCTACAGACCCCACTCAAACCACACTCACGTCTTTTAATTTGTCCATTTTATGTGATATGATTTGTGATCTCTTTGATCTTTTCAATGGAAGAAAACACGAAAACAAAAAAAAGTTCCCAAAAATGTAACAAAAACAACAAAAAAGTTGACCTATCAAAAAACTGTGAGATCCGACCAGTCCCGGAATTGTTTCTCTCACGTGACCCAGATCAACGAAGAATATGTGAGTTTATGCGAGATCTTTGATCTAAAACAGTTTGTTAACCAGCCATCTCGCTCTCAATTTAAATCCCATTCCCACCCCTGATCTTAAGTTGTTGGCTCTTTGAAAGATGATTTTCTCATTTTCTGCTCACTCCATAGACCATCCTCCTGCCTTACTACTCCTTGCATTCTAGACAGCAAACATTGCTTCCCCATTCATTACCCAACCCTTCCCTTGTCATCAAACTTACCAAACACCTAAGAACATCTGCTTTACATCCTCCGATATATCTTTTGTCAGCCCAGATCCAAGATATAGCTTCTAATCATGGTCGTTGTAGAGCCCAACCCCTACACGACGGGGAGTGATATGTTCATCAACCCAAACTTCACAATGACACATAGACGTTACCCATCTATCCCACAGATCAAGGACAATGTGAATAGGGGTCAACTCCTCGAGTCTCATGAGAACTTACCCCTAGGCCAGACCAATGAAACCAAACAATATATTCACAAAAAAGTGAAAAGTGGGACTCTATCGGTTGTCAATGGCAAGGTTCCAAGTATCGTCTCCACTATGATCTCCCCTACCGTCACAAGAAAACCCTCACATATCAAGAGAAAGAAAGGCCGTATGATGAAGTACAGAGAATTCAAGAGCAGATTCTTTTATCCAGTGAATGCTCCAAGGAGAAGAAGATCGAGAAATGGGAAGTATAGAAACAATAAAGAGCTGAACGCTATCATGGATTACATCAACATAGACTCCTCCATGTCTAAGGACCTTTGCATAAATCAATATGTCACCGCTTTTGAACTCCCGCCAAAATACATTACTAAACTTGATCCTAAACTCATGGAATCAGTGAAGGCCATCACCATCGACTCAAATAACAACTACATCATTTACACACCTAACCCATCAGTGGGTAAGAACTCATTGATCTCCAATGCTGAGCAAAGACTAGATGAAGAACTAATCAAACTAGGAAACCCAATACCGTTTACCAAAATTGCCCACTTAACCTTACCTGAATATAGAATTCGGAGACCACCGTTGAAAAGATTTGATACCATTCCAGTGTCTGAGTCAACCACATTGGCTCGCACAAGATCACTACCTACCAAGTTCAAAGACGAAAAAGTCGAGGCGCTGTGGAATTTATACTTGAGAAGAATCATTGCTGAAAGAATTAAATGGAGGTTACTGCATTCTAATCAACTGGTTACTGGCATGCAACCAGGTGAACAGAGGAGAGAACAGAGGAGATCCATTGAGACCAGTGACAAATTTATGAATAAGAATAGAAGATTTAGTGGCACGTCTTCTGTTGATACCAATTTCTTCCTAAACACACTATTGAGAAACTCGGTCGGTTTCCCATTGGACCCAACCAGTTCAAGTTCAGAAGATGGTGATCAGAAGAAGAAAAAGAGGAGACATAGTAGAAGGAGAAGAAGACCTAAGAGGAGAAGCCAGCGATCTGCAAACAAAGACGAAGACACGGCAAGCGAACCTGAAGAACCTGTCACTGATGGTGAGAGTATCTTAAGCTCCTCTGGTCAAGGCGGAAGCCCGACAAGAAGAGCTATGTACGATTCTTTGGAAGAACTAATGGTTGAGATGAACGCCATAGTAACAAACATTTAGCTTCCATTCACGAGGATTCACATCTAGCGTCCTTCTGCTTCTTCATTTGATTCCGTTGATTTTATGGTATTAGAGAACTTCGTTTAGATGAACAACCTGTTACTTAATTATCAACATAGTCCTACGCCTAGATATTGCATTCTTGGGGGGTTTTCCCTTTCAAATCATTGTAAGTATCTCAACTGAACTTGTTAACCGATTTCTGATCAAAATCTAAGCAACATCTACACGTTTTATCACATGACCCCACGGGCTCTTACTGTTTATTTCCTTATGTTCTAAGAGTTAGATTTAAAGAACAGTTTTATCACGGCTTCGCATGTAGCAAGCTGCTAGCGGTGTCAAATATTACGAGTAGAATACGAACCAAGCAGTCAGATGAAGGAGATGGCTGTAACTGTTGGCTTTGAAGTTGTTTCAAAGCCCTCAAACTAAGCTACCCACAATTACTATATGGAGAAATGCTAGTAAAAAAAAGCCCGCGAATTTTTTGACACATAAAAATTTTCAGATCTTGAACCATTAAACCATTATGTATCAAAAGCGAAAGTATCAACAGAACACAGTTGCTGCCATTACAGATGCTGCCCATCCGCTTTCTTCGGGGTGCTCAATTACTTTGTGTACCACAGATAAGGCACTTCTCAGCCACTTTGTCCCCGCATGGCCGTATTAGAGAGGCTTTGGCTAAGGCGAAAACTATTGACCCTCAACATTTAAAATCATTCGATCTTCATACCAGAAATCCAAACTCCAAGAGCATTCCTACCAAGAAGCAGAAAACAGTTCTTCCAATTACTCGACAACATGCTGCTCATCTGCTATCGAAGCTCTCTGGTGAAGATGTTGGCATGAACACCCTTGGTCCGTTGACAAATGATGATTTGAAGTATTTCAAAATCGCTGACAAGAGAATCATGTGTGTACTCCTGGGTACCACTCCAAACCAACTATTAGACTCTGTGATTGTGGATAGAACTGTCAAGAGTTTTTTAAAGAGGAACCAAGTTGAAAAGGCCCTTATGATCTCCAAGATGGCTAAAGATAAAGGTGTGGTGGCAATGAACAGAATTTTGGAATACTTTCTTGAGAGAGGTAAAGTCAATGATGCCGTACAAATGTATTCAACAAGAAAGAAGTGGGGTGTCCCACCAAACAATCAAACTTTGACCATCTTATTCGATGGTTGTTCCAATGTTCGTGATTCAAAGGGGAATGCCGGTTTGACTTCAACTCAAGCTGAAAAGATAAAGAAAATCTTATTGGGCTTAAAACAAGATTATAAGTTTGAACCAAATATGATACATGTGAATAGTGCCTTCTCAGCTATGTTGAACTGTCCTGATCAAACAATTGGGTTTGAACTATGGGAGAAGTGGAATGATAAGAAAGAGCCATTCTTCAAACAGTTCAGACCAAACGTTACAACCTACACCATTTTACTGAAAGCCCTAGCCTATTCCGGAAAAGACATCTGGACTGTGATCCAAGGTGAAATGATCCTTGAAAGCATTAGAAAACTTCCGGAGAAATTACAAGATGCCAGATTGTTCGAAGCGTTCATCTTCGCCTATGTCCGTTGCGAAGGATTAGATTTGGTTCAAAGGGGATTATTATCTGCTAATAAGTTTTTCCAAATCAAGGTTGAAAAGCCAAATCTGAAAAGAGAATTTGTTAAAGTTGAAGAGCCTTTGGATTTGCCTGAAATTACACCTTTAAAGTCCAAATTCATACCAACAAACTCTTTGATAGATATTTTAATGAGGAGTTACATCAAAATAGGTGATAGCCAACAAGCATTCAAGATTTTCAAGAGATTCGAGGAAGAATATCCAGATAAAGTGGACCAGGCTCTGATTCACAGATATTTTATCACCTTGAGAGACTCCAATAAGTCTGAAGCAGGTGAGGTTTCCATCCAGTTCTACAAGACATTGATAAACCAAGAATATAAAACCAAGGTTCCAATCGATGGTATCACCAGATTTATGGTGTTCAACTCCATTTACACTCAGTCTCTAACCATGTTGAATGATAAAGGTCGTTATGCCATTGGAGAGAATGCAGAAAAGATCTTGAAGATGTCTAATGATTTTTATGATTTGTGTGGGAAAGAGGTGACATCACATGAACTCAGTGGTTATTTGAAATCCATTAGAAGACTCCGTCTAACAAAACAACAAAGAATCGAAGTGTTATCTAGAATTGAAAAGGCCAAGGCCGGATTCAAAGACGAACTGGCTAATGCGAAAGACAAGAGAGAAGTCCGAACTTATATCTCTAAGATTTTGAAGGTTGAAAAGGACTTGAAAGACAAACAAGAACGTAAACAGTTCTTGGAGAAGATGGATAAAGAGAACGTGCCGGAGAAGAAGAACAAACATGAAGCAAACATGAAGCAAACACTCCACAGAGGTCATGAGTAACGAATTATAAACTGTACATATAGAATTTTAATGACTACACTCGCATTTATCCCAGAATGTATTGGTTTAATGAAATAATCCCAATTGCAACCATTTTATCTTTACGGATATTAGCGGCTATATCTGGAATTAAACGGCTTTAGAACTTTTTTTTTTTTTTTGCACCAAATGAAAAAAACACTGAACTAAATTGAACCAGGGCAAAAGGCAACCCATAAGATCATAAGATCCCCCCACACAATGTCCGAATCCATCCTACAAGAAGCCAGACAACACCTTCAGAATATCCCGGTGACAGTGGTGTCTCAGGGAGCTGAGGCTGTTGTCTTCACCACCGAGACTCACCCATATCTTCCAGAATCTATCACGCCGAAGAATATTCATCACACAGAGAAATATATCGTTAAATACAGACCACACAAATCATACCGCCACCCTATCTTGGATGCACAGCTGACAAAGCATCGTACCTTGGCTGAGGCCAGACTAATTCAGCGGTTGTCTACTATAGAGAGCGTGAACTGCCCTAACTTGATTGCTGTGGATGCTAGAGCCGGTTTGATCTGGATGGAGTTTATTGGTGAAGTGTTGAAAGATGGCCAATTAAGCTCTTTGAAGAACTGGCTATGGCAATATAACGAAGACCCAGAAGCTGTAGTGGCATCAGAAGTTGAAACCATGCTGAGATCTGTCGGTAAGGAGATTGGATCTTTACATCTAAACGATTTAATCCATGGTGATCTAACAAGTTCAAACATCGTCATCCAGAAACACAAGGCATACTTGATCGATTTTGGCCTGGGGTCGCTATCGACATTGGTGGAGGATAAGGCTGTTGATTTATACGTGTTGGAGAGGGCTATGCTGAGTACGCACCCTCTTTACGCTGATAAGTATAACCAATGGCTATTGGAAGGTTATAGTTCTGTGTATATGGGGAAACAAAACCAGAAAAAATTGAAAGAGGTCCTAAATAGATACGAAGATGTGAGAATGAGAGGCAGAAAGAGAAGTATGATGGGGTGATCATGTATAATTTTCAAAGCATTTATATAAAAAAATTATTTGATATTCAATGTAGATAACGACTGGTCAATCTCTATCTTTCTTTGAGGCGTTAAAAGAGCATTCCCACCAATATAACCAGGGGCTAATTTGGCTGTGCTCTGTTGCCAAGAAGCAAAACTATCCTTCTCCACCATTCCGTATCTTTCTAAGTCGTGTTTGACGTTGCTACATTCTTTTAACCAGGCATCCAGATTGTCTGTGGTGACATGGGTTTCAGGGAGTCTCTGTGGCAGTGGCTTGTAATTGGACGGGAGCTGGACCGGTCTTGGGGGAGTGTATAGTGGAGACTTTATGAGTGGAACTTGGGCGAGTAGATTGTGGCCTTTATCCGACATTTGAGGGTGTTTTTGTGGACCTGTTGAGGGGGCTGATTGTTTACTTGTATTGTTTTGGGTGATTCTGATTCGATCAAAAACTTTGAGTCCGAGACTAGCACAGACTTGTTTAAAAAAACAGTGGATAGAAAGAATTCAGCAACTTCTGAAGTCAGTACGAACTGTTGTATATATCACTTACTGTTGACTTCAAAATGATGTCTCTGTTGTAGAGTAATAGCTTATAAGCAAGGGGTGCAGCTGGTCGTCAACCACGTCAAACCACATCTGTTTTGACACATAATGAAAGTTTACCCGGGCTTTGATCCTAAAATGATGCCACAAATGACTGATGACTTTATTATCTTTTCATAAGCACTAACACATATTCGCCACTCAGTCGCCACAATGCTGCCACCACCAATCAACATCCCACAATGGGTCAGAGAGAACGAGGACAAGTTGCAGCCTCCAGTCAACAACTTTTGCCTGCACCGTGGGGGCTTCACGGTCATGATCGTGGGAGGTCCTAATGAGCGGACAGATTACCACGTCAACCAAACCCCAGAGTATTTCCTGATGCACAAGGGTGACATGTTACTCCGTGTTGTTGATGATGGCGAGTTTAAGGATATCGTGATCAAGGAAGGTGAGAGCTTCCTGCTTCCTGGTAACACTCCTCACAACCCGGTGAGATTCGCTAATACGATTGGTATAGTGGTGGAACAAGATAGACCTGAAGGTGTCAACGACCAAATAAGATGGTACTGCTCCAATTGCCGAGAGATCGTACATAATATCGAGTTCTACTGCTCTGATCTGGGAACACAGGTGAAGGAGGCCATATTGTCCTTCGATTCAGATATCAAGGCAAGAACTTGTGGAAAATGTGGGACTTTGAACTATAGCAAAAATCAGTGAATGGAGCTTAAATAGTGTTTTTTTTATACGTCATGAAACCAGTGCTCAAATATATTATATATTACAAATATAACCAATGATACTAGTGGTAGTCTTCAGTCTCGTCGATGAAGACCTCAAGACATTCAAGTTGATTTTGATTGTATGCTACAACAAGAGTTTTGGTTAAACCCGCAGATGAACGTCAAATTTGATCCCAAGTCCGCTGGCATTGGTAGCAATGTCTGCCTATTGGCAGTATCAAGTTGGGTGAAATTTCCTGAGTAAATAGCAAGACACTAAAATGGATATTAGCTGCTTTCTAAAATCTGGTGATGCCATGACAAAATTATAAATCAATATCCGCAGAATGTACTTTAATTAAGAACAGAATATCTACTAGTTGTGAATATGAAATTGCAAAACTGTAGTATACTAGTAGTAACCCAGTAATTCATGAAATATTAATAATATTATTTGTATTTATATAACTATTAAAGAACAGGATCGAATATATTATCATGAATAGTGTTTAGCTGCAACTCACAAAATTGAACAGATTTAGAGACCGTTCATACCTGATCAATATTAATACAAAAAAAAAGTATTTTAATCGACGTTGAAGAAGTCCAAAAGTCCAGCTCTACCAGAAAACTTTTAATATAAAGAACCATTTCTTTCTTCGGTAGACTATTTATATGCTTAAAATTTTGATTAAAAACAGCTGTATATATGGAAATACAATTTACGATACTAGCAAATCATCAAAGTTACCAGTAAATGCATTTTGAACCCATGAGCCTAATCTTTCCAGTATGACGCCCCATGCGTTATGATAATTGATATTGTGGTTTGAGTCAGGGAACAATGCCATGTCAAAGTTGACCACGTTATGCAAGTTGAAATCATCAAGTAGTCTATAAGTGTTCTGGATGTGGACATTATCATCACCTGTACCATGCATCAATAAGAACCTTTGTACACCTTTTAAACCACCAAATTTATAGATTCTAGCCTCTTCATATCCTTCTTTATTCTCCCTTGGTAAACCCATGATCCTTTCAGTGAAAATAGAATCATAAAATCTCCAGTTGGTAACTGGGGCAACGGACATACCATACTTGAACACTTCACCAGCGTCATATTCCAGGGTCTTCAAAGTTGTAAACCCACCATACGACCAGCCCCAAATTGCTGTTCTATCTGGATTTATATAGGAGTGACTCTTAATCCAGGCATCAGTGGCAGCAGTGATGTCACGAGGTTCATTGTATCCGATATGGTTTCTTGCCGCTGATCTGTACTTCCAAC
This sequence comes from Taiozyma bovis, assembly GCA_003707945.3. Taxonomy (NCBI): domain Eukaryota; kingdom Fungi; phylum Ascomycota; class Saccharomycetes; order Phaffomycetales; family Wickerhamomycetaceae; genus Taiozyma; species Taiozyma bovis. The sequence goes on along the minus strand of PPMH03000019.1, from coordinate 127,030 downwards.
CTTGACCACCAGTACCTCTCGGATCAATGTAGAGAATCACAGCAGAAGTCCTCTCACTAACTTCATCCTCGAAACTCACGTGGAATTTGACATCAGCCTTCTGAGAACCAGGACCTGAGTATACAGAGACTAATAACGGGTATGAACCATTCTCATTGAACCCAACCGGTCTTTGTTCAACCAAATTCACTGTGATTGGATCACCTTGTTCATCGACGCCAATTTCAATGGTATGGTAGCTTCTTCTTTCACCTGTGAAGTCTAACTGGGCCCTCTTGACCAAAGTGTCTTGTAATTTCATTAGTGGAAAACCAGGGCCTTCTTGTTCTTGAATGACAAATCTTGTGGTTGATGAGAACTTCACATCGTAGTAGCCCAGTTCACTAGTATCTGTAATAGAGGTGATGACTTTCGTATCCACATTCACAGAGTATAAATGTTTTTCAAATGGACTTTGGCGGTTAGCCAAGAAGTATAGTTCGCCATTTTCTTTATCGAATTGAACAATATCAAGCACCTCCCAGTCACCAGATGATAACCAAACAGGTTCAGTGTCTTCGGCCTTGTAGTACGCAATGTGGTTGTATTCTTGATGAGCTAAAATGTCAACAAAACCAGCTGTATTTCTTGCCTTGTCTTCATTTTTAGGGATAGTCAGAAGTTTTCCAAAATTATCTATCCAGCCATTATACTCTTCTAGGGCATTCTGAGTTGATATCACTCTAGTAGAGTCATCAGCGGTGTTGAATAATCTGAAGTTCAAGATCTTGGATTGCCTGTCCGTCTCTTTGATAATGAAGTTTGAGTCATCGATCCATAAAGCACCATAGACGATGAAGTCATCGCCCAGTTGGGAGTCAGATCGATCAATAACGGAAGTTTTCCCTGATTCTAGATCATAAACTTGAAAGGAAACAAGAGGATTGTCTTCACCTGGTTTTGGATACTTGATTTTGTTAATTGAAGGATACCCATCATCATTGACAAAGAACTCTAGATTCAGGGGTTTCACTTTTGTATCGTCTGCTCTCAAGTATACCAATCTGTCCTCTTTAGAAGACCACCAAAATGCATTATCTGAGCTCAAAACTTCTTCTTCATAGACCCAATCCGGTCTACCGTTAAATATGTCTTCAGACCCATCTTCAGTGATACGTTTAGATTCCCTCTTCTCAACATTGTAAACATATAGGTCATTGTTCTGGATGTATGTAATGTGTTGGAAGGTTGGTGACCAAGAGGCATGTTGGACGAGACCATCAACAATCTGAATGTATTTTCCCTCTTTGATATTATACAGCCAGATGAGTGCCAAATTGGAATGTCTAAAGAGCTTCTTGACATTGGTCTTGACTAGCGCAAATGTGACTTCAGAGTTAGGTATCAGCTCAGAAATCCGGTACTTCTGACCATCAACAGTGAACCCTCCCGTCTTCTGGATAACACTCTCAAAGGCTTCATCGGTCAACTTTCGCAGAATAAAGTCATCATTTGCATGTTCCAGATAAAGGCCTTCATCGTCATTCTTTTTCTCATGCTTTATGCCCTGTATAAAATCAATGCTTGTGGTGATTAGCTTTGTATCTGAGGACTTTGTTGGTAATGGATCTCTTGACTTATGAATGTTATACTCTCTCAAGGAGATAGTGGATCTTGTTGGTACAGGCGTGGTTGTGGGCATAGCAGCAATAGAGGACCGCACATCAGTCGTATTTGTGGAGTTCCCCTTGTTATTCTTTGGCTTATTCGTGTACCCACTATTAAAAAGCGTCCATAGCCAGACCAAGATAGTAAAACCGGCCAGCAGTATGTAACCCCATTTTCTGTATTTCGACGTAGCTTGTCCCAGAGAGGTGGAAGACCTCTGGAGGAAACTCGGATGTGTAGTGAAGTCCTCAATGTCAGTGTTCTGTTCAGTGTAGCCGTTCAAGTGGTCGAACAATATGGACGTGTCTGACTCTGACTCTGATTCTGATTCTAATGATCTTATACTGAGCTGTTGGTCTTGCACACCAACGAGGTTCTGTGTCTCCGAACTTGCCGGAAGAGGCTCCAGCTCCACCATCTCATAGCTTCCCGTAGTATCTGTCCGCAGCTTTTCAAGGTCTTGGGCCATTGTGTGAGTTTCAGGGTCCTGGGCAACTCCTGGGGCACCTCTTTCTCTCGAAAAGGTGTCATTTTGATTTTGATTTTCAGTGTTTGGTGAAAAAAACACAGAGGGCGGAGTTTTATATAACAAAAGTCTACAACTAACCATAAAACAGTTCATTTCTATTTGGTTCCCAGCTTCTCCAGGTCTCCGTCAAACGCGTCTTTAAGCCACGTGGTCAGCTTGTCGTAGACCACCGGGTTGGCATTGTGGAAGTATATACTGTGCTCTGAGTCTGGGAAGACCTGAACATCGTAGTTCTCGACACCCTTCAAGTTCAGTTCGTCCAGCAGATGATATGTGTTCTGCACATGGACGTTGTCGTCCGCTGTACCATGCATCACGAGGAAACGCTCGGTCTTCTGCAAGTTCTCGACTTTGCTGATTTGCGAATTGGCATAACCATCCCTGTTGTTCTCTGGCTTGTCCATATAACGCTCAGTATAGATGGAATCATAGAATTCCCAGTTAGTCACTGGAGCAACGGCCATACCATACTTGAAAGTCTCACCAGCATCGTACTCCAACGTCTTCAAAGTGGTGAACCCTCCGTAGGACCAGCCCCAGACTGCCGTTTTCGCAGGATCAATGAAATCCTTCTTGATCCATTCTTTGGCAACAGTGGTGATGTCTCTTGGTTCCCAGTATCCAATCTTACCTCTGGCCCAAGATCTGAATTTCCAACCCTGACCACCCGTACCTCTTGGTTCGATGAATAACACAATAGCGTTCAATGAACTGGCAACAGTGTCTTCAAAGTCCACAGAGAAGGCAGAATTGACAACTTGTGAACCTGGACCCCCATAGAAGTGAACCAACAATGGATATTTCAAGTCTTTGTTAAAGTTCTTTGGCAAATACTCAATAACATTCAATTCAACATCTGAACCATCGTCATTGGTGTCGACTTTCACTCTGTGGAAGGTCTTCTCAGGAAAATCAAACGACATTTCAGCAGCTTTCAATCTAGTTGGGATGGATAATGGTTCTAAGACCGTACCTTCTTTTAAATCATAAAGCTGTTGAGAAGGAGTACTTGGGCCATCATAGTTGACACTAGCATATTTACCACCGTTAGAAAATTGGACATTGTAATAACCAGCCTTATCAACGTTCAAACCACCATCCAGTTCACCTTCTAATGAAACTGAATACAGATGTTTGTCCACAGAGGCTCGCTTGTTCGCCATGAAGTAAACCTTTTCACCGTCATAAGCCAGCTCAGCATTCAAGACCTCCCAGTTACCAGATGTCAAAATCTTCGGTTTGGATTCTGGTGTGGCAAAGTAGACCAAGTGGTTAAACCCTTCAATGACCAAAGTGTCTACCCAACCACCAGTTGGAATAATTAATGGATCATTGAATTTCTCAACCCAGCCACCATACTCATCCTTGGCATTGACTTCATAAGTAATCTTGGATTCTTTTGTCTTGGTGTTGTAATGTCTGAAGTTTAAAATATTGGACTCTCTATCGGTTTCCTTGATCATAACACTTTCTGAATTGATGAAAAACACTTCATAGATGACGGATTCATCACCTAATTTGGAACCATCTCTATTAACTTCCGTAGTTTCATCAGTGGACAAATCATAACTAAACAAACTCACTTCTGGGTTCTTAAAACCTGGTTTAGGATAAGAAATTTTCTTGGAGATTGGGTATTTAGTAGCACCATGTTCACTTTGGACATAATAATCAATATTGTAGCTTGGAACATCTGTCTCATCTGTCTTCATATAGACAAACTTAGAGTCATCAGGAGCCCACCATAGAGCCTGATCCACGGCGAAAACTTCTTCCTCGTAAACCCAATCGGTCTTCCCATTCAAAATGACTTCAGAACCATCAGTGGTAATTTTCTTCTGAGTGCCGCTAGTAATGTCTTCGATGTAGATGTTATTGTTTTTAACAATTGTGATGTGTGAATATTGAGGAGACCAGGTGGCATATGATAGTTTCTCTAATGAATCGCCTGTCGTGATCGGCTTAACAGTCTGTTCCTTGATGTCGAACAACCAATAATATGCGTTCGATGAGTGTCTGAAGATCTTTTCCACATCCGTGATTATGATGGCATGTGTCATATCATAGTTTGGAAAGAACTTTGTAATCTTGTAAGTTTTATCACCATGTTTAAAGTCTAATGGTGCAAGTTTTTGCTTGAACTGCAAGTCTGAAGCCTTTCTTGCAAAATAACCAGCACGATCAGGGAAAAAGAACAGACCTTCGTCAGATTCGGCGGCTGTTGACTTGATAAACTGCAAGTATGTGTTGTAAACGTAAAACTTCCCAGCTCTTAAGTCGGACATGGTGATCTTTTGACCTTCTTTCTTCTTGTTATCAAAGACAGTATTCTCATCATCTTGCTTAGTTTCTTCCTTATCCTTATCTCCAGTCTTTTCCTCATTGGAAGGTCGAACATTCACGTTTTCAACAGGGGCCACTTCTTTTGGAGCCTCACTGGTGGACTTTTCACTATCATTATGGTTCTCAACTTCAGGTGCCAAATCATCTGAACTTCCAACCTTACTCTTGTAGTAGTCGAGCACCTGGACACCAGCACCAGTGGTATAAGCAAGCGTGCCAAAGATCCACAAAGCAATCAGAGAGCCCAAGAGGATAAAGAGCTTCTTGTTTCTCTTGAATCTCGATGGTGGAGAAGCGATCTCATCAAACTTGGATCGAAGTACATTGACAGGTCCACTTTCCAAGTCTGGATTGAAGTTGTCGACCATTTCGTAGGACTGATTGGCCATTTGGACAATAATGTGCAATTAGAGACCACTGAGAAGTGTGAGAATGGCAGAAGCAAGCTTTTTTGAGTCTCTTTCCAGGCTGCACACTGTGGTTTTGATTACAACTGGTTTCAGATGGACTCCATTGGAGGCTAAAAGCGGTAAGTGCGAACCTGTGTTTCGCGAAAAATGGGTCAAAAAAGCTGGAGAGACACCCCAAAAGCGGGTTAGAATCGACCTCAAAGGAGATTAATGGCACATGTCTGCTACATACGACAAATATACAGCCAAATGTCGTCTACGGACCCCATCTCCTCCCATTTAATAAGGCTAAATACATACACAAAATCTCAGTTCAATGCCACAATCAGCACCGGGTAAGGCCCGTTCGCGAAGCAAAAAAAATTAAAGGCATGAAAAGTTGTTAACTATGTAGAAAAGCTCATCTCTAGACAAAAACAGCGTCTTAGTTCTCGTCAGTCCACAGTTTCACAGTTCCACAGTAGCACAGCAATGTCCAACACTCTTTTCGACGACATCTTCAACATAACGGAAGTCGACGCTGCCCGTTACAACAAGGTCAGCCGTATCGTGGGCTCCTCAACCACCTCTTCAGATATCAAGATCACATTAGACATCAACAGCGATTTGTTCCCAGTCAAGGTCTCAGATACCCTTACCATCACACTAGCCTCTTCCCTATCACTGGATGACGACAAGAACCCACAGACCTCCACGCAATCTTGGAGACCTCCAAAGGCTGGTGAAAGATCTTTGGCTGACGATTACGATTACGTTATGCACGGTACTGTTTACAAATTTGAAGAGAGCTCTGATGACAAGATCGCCGTTTACGTCTCCTTTGGTGGTCTGCTGCTATGCCTGGAAGGTGGTTACCGTAATTTGAGTGGTTTGAAACAAGAAAACATTTATTTGTTGATCCGTCGTTAGATTACTGCCCTTAATAAAAAAGTTTGTCATTTTGGAGGGAATGTGATCTGTTAGATCGAAACCGTAGAGCTAAAAATTTACTCAGACGTATCTTTCCATCCTTACAAACGAGCGAGAACGATGATTAATTTGCAGTTTTGGTGCTCTTTGAGAACAACAGTAAGTTAATTTACCGGCCGAGGAAATATTCATGAAATATTCAAAATCGGCGACTAACCGAATTTCCTACCTCAAACTTGGAATCATCACCAATTTGCCACTGATTCTATTGAACACAGAACCCAGTCTATACCGCAAATTACTATGTCCGACAACACCGAAGACATCGCCATCGACTCCCAGCAACTGTACTCTGCACAACATCCTCAGCAGAACGACGATTCAACAGAGACCCCTGTCCGTTATGCCGCTTATGCTAACAGATTGCGTACTATTTTACTGTCATCGCATCGTTATGTTGCCTACACTTCTGACATTGGGGAGTCCTTCCGTCCTGCCGCACACCCATACTTGGTGACTGCCTGTTACGGTATTTCCTGGGCCTATATCCTTGGTGACGTCTCCTACGAAGCCTGGAAGGCCAAATTGAAGCAAGAGGGCCGTTATACTCCAGGCTTGAAACCATGGGACAAGACCCCACCTGCCAACGAGAAGGCTGCATCCCTCGCCAAGTCCAACCCTGATTTCGCTGACTGGAAGATGATCGCCTTGGAAAGAGGTTTGTTCCAAAGTATTGCCAGTATGGGTTTACCAGCATTCACCATCCACTCCACCGTGAAATACGCTACCCAATACGCTAACAAGAACATCAAGAACCCAAAGTTGAGACTCTTCGGTCCAATTGGTCTGGGTCTAGCAGTGGTGCCAGCATTGCCATACTTGTTCGATAAACCTGTCGAACATGCACTGCACCTAACTTTCAAAGAGATCAACAAACTTTTGAAAGAATAAAAACCTATTTAAACTTACAACTTTTATACATAGATTCGTTATTTACACTTATACCAAATGAACTTTGTAATGTGTATCTTATATTTGTTAGACCCGAAGGCCATATCGATAAACAGATGCGCTATATAATAGTCTATAGAATTAGAATGTATGATCTGCCAGCCCTTGCCCACTCCAACACAATCCACCTGCAAGAGCAGTTGCGAGAACGAATGGACAAAAGAGCACTAAGATGAGCACAAAGTGTGAGTTGATCTCTCCAAGAGCTTGACGCCTTTCCCAGCTTGATAGGTTACCAGAAAAAGCAACACGGTATAATAGCCTTGGTTGTCCGCACTGAAGAATCAAAGAAGAAACAAGGTAGAAAATGAAAGATTTGATGGAAAATTTTTATAGGTCAAAATTTTACCCTCGGTATTTCTGAGCAACTTCCGACTTTGTGGAGCTAGGGCTACGAATATTATGATAACCAAGCAGGGCGTTCAACTACACCACTAAGTACCACCTAAGTACCATAGTTTAACCAAAGAGACTAAAACAATGTCATTGCCAGTACACAACAACGAAGACAACTCGGAGAGAATTCAAACGGTGATACGGTTCTCCAATGGGTATAATGACCTGAGTTTCTTTGTCAAGCCATCAGAGTTCACAATCAACTCATTAAGAAGAAAAGTCAGGGCTAGCGAGAGCTCGCTGGCACGCAAGAGACTTCGTTTCATCCATTCGGGTAGGGTGCTCACAGATAAGACTAATTTGAAGGCCGAGTATGACCGTTTTTTGAAGTTTAATAAGGAGAGTGAGGACCAAGACAACAGATTCTACATTCATTGTTTGATTGGTGATGAGTTGACAAATGAGGAGCTGCAGAAGGAGAATGAGATGGATGAAAGAGTCCCGGAACAGTCCACGACGCCTGCACCTATTGGCTTTGATAGATTGACATCTGCAGGGTTTTCTCCTGAAGATATCAACAATTTGAGACAACAATTCAGACAGTTATATGGTGATTTACCAATGAGAGATAATGACGGTGGAGATATTAGACAATTGGAAGAAAGATGGATTGATTCCTCGGTTAATGAAGCGGATGAATTTAATTCACTGAATGTTACAAATTCTAGTTTTGGTGGGAATGAAGAGTTGTTAAAAGGTGTTCTTATTGGTTGCTTACTAGGTGTCTTGAGTTTATTTCTATTGAAAGAGGAGAAACTATTTAGTAAACAGCAGAGAATGGCAATTGTTGCTGGGTTTATTGTCAATTTTTCATTTGCATTGGTGAGACAATGGGCTAGTTGATCTCATCCTCAAGAAACAATATCAACACCAACAACAACTTTAGAACCACTAGGTCTTAACGAATACATATGTTTAAATTAGTCATGATAGCTGTTCTGTAGCTTTGGAGTCATATATATTCTAGTCATAAAAGTTAGATTCAATCAACTGGTGGTTTAATTCAAGCAAAACTAATTAAGAATCTGAAGGGTTCATCTATTTGTAATGGATGGTTCTAAAGAAGTCCATGGTAGCGGTAAACACAACCAATAGAATACCACCACCTGGGCCTAATCTCAACACTTTTGGTAAGAAACCTTTGTATAGAGCGCCGAAACCTTCTTCTTTATAAATGGTTAACAAACTTGGGAGAGTCCAGTTGTATTTTCTAACAACACCAGGTTTTGAAACAGTGTTTTGAATTCTTGATTTGACAACGTCAAATGGGGTGTTGAAGATAGTACCGAAAGTACCACCGATAGCACCAGCTGTTAGGTCATTGATGGTCTTTTGAGTAGAAGTCTCAGCTTTTGGTAAGAGGGATCTGACTTGATAGATGATACCAAAGTAACCAGCGTTCCAGACGATGTGTCTCCATAAGGTAGCTTCTAGACCATTGTAAAGTGCCAAGACACCTTCGTTCTTGACGGTTTTGAAGAAGGCATCAGGGACAGATTTGTAAGGAGAGTTCTTATCTTGGACTCTAATCTTGATCAATTCGAATGGGACAACAACGAAGGATTCAACAGCACCAGCAGAGGCACCAGACAGGATGGATAAAGGTTGGTTCAGTTGCTTGACACCAAAGGCGTTCTTGTAGATCTTTGAAAATTCATCATTAGCAGCGAATTTGGTGGCTCTCTTTGGAGCTTCCATCAAGATTGGAGCAGTGATACCTTTGTACAATCTAGCAGGACCTTCATGCTTAATGATCTTGGAGAAACAGTCAACGACACCGGTGTAAGTCTCAGCTGGGTTGGCAGATTTGGCAGTACCGACTTGTAGTTGGATTCTGGTCTTGACAACGTCTAATGGGTACATCACCAAGATTTCAGACACACCAGCGACGGCACCGGATAAGAATTGATAGATGAATGGCAAAGCTGTGGGTAGATGTTAATAAAACTGTTTCGTAATGGTTTAGGAGCAGTCTGGTGGCATCATAGTACAGGGATAACCTCTTTCAGGGCCCATTTCAAGAAGCAGGATCTTTATCAGTTTCCTGCCCCATACTAACAGCACCATGTCTCCAGAATTGAAATCACTCACGTCTTTGGTCACTCATGGCGAATAAATAAATCTATAACGAACAAACAAAACAAAGGCTGAACAAGAAACAACAAATAAATAGATAACCACGCGGTTCTTCCCCTTTTAAGTTGATGAGTGAATTAGTTACAAGGTTACATAGGTTTCTTTCATTTCCTTAATTATCGGAGAAATTTTTCAGCGAAAAAGAGTCAGAAGGCCTAAACCGGCTTCTGGCGATAAGCAGAGTTGCGAGACTGTCCGGGGCCCAATTAACGGAGCTAATAACATCAACTTGTTCATTGGATATTTATCATTGGATAGCTATATATTGTACGCTAGTTGTGGTTAGTTTATCCTGGTGATGTTTGTTCTCTCTTCTCTTCTCGCTCCACACTGTACCAGCTTATGACATAATCACTAACCGTTCTCTAATTCAATAACCCCAGAAACTAGAAAGTATATCCGAGGAGCCCAGAAAAAATCGTTTGGCACAAACACAGCTCGAGACTATGCTGAGAAGATCCACACACCAGGCCATCAAGACCGTGGTCACCTTTCCTGGCCAGGGCAAGCTCGTATCGCCGCAGTTCATCAGGGACTTGGGGGTCAAATACGATGTTACACAGTACAATGGCAACATCCTACAACCACCATTGGACGACGTGGTACTCAATTTAGAGAAGTATCAGCCTGAGCAATTGGAACAGACATCCGTGTTGCAGCCAACAGTGGTGACCTCCTCGCTGATGATGCTGGATATCCTGAATAAGAGACTAGGACACGAACTGGATGCCGATTACACCTTGGGCCATTCGTTAGGTGAATTGACCGCTCTTGTGGCCAATGGTGTTTGGAGAGCAGATCTAGCTAGCACAATTGCATACCAGAGAGGTGCTAAGATGGAAGAATGCATCAATTTCATAGACAATAAGGATAAATATGGGATGTCTGCTCTGATCTTCTTCAAGCCCGATTTCTACAACAAGATCCAAGAAGTGGTGAAAGGTACTATCACGGTCGGTGTCGCTAATAACAACACTCCACTACAAGCAGTGATAAGTGGTGAAAAATCAGAGATTGCCTCTGTGGTGAAGCAATTGAAAGAACATGGGAAATTCAAAGAAGTCCCTCTGAAAGGTGGTATCCCATTCCATACTTCTTTGCTTGAGGGCGCACAGACCGTGTTCAGAGAGTTCTTGCATACAGACATCCAACCATACGACGAGAAGAACTTTGAGTTACCAGTGCCAATTGTCTCTAACGTCAATGCCTCATTGGTGAGAAACAACGTTGATGCCGTTGAAAACATGGTCAATTGCATCAGTAAGACCGTGAGATTCAGTGAGTCTGTTCAAAACGTATTGAAAGAAGGTAATGAATTTAGATTTGTCAATATTGGACCAAACTCAAGCGTGATCAGTGGAATGTTGAAGAAACTTGATCCAAAGAAGAAGATTGTCGAAGTGTTTGACATTGAATCTCCAGCCGATATCGACCATTTCATCAACAGCACTCAATAGGCATATATGAACCCCACTATTACAATTATACAGTCAGAACCTGGAAGTTTGATTATACCTGAAGTGTAGAAATCTGTGTAGCTCTTCACTCGGTATGGGAGAAATGTGTCAGTGAGATTTAAACCCCTCTACTCTTTCACGTGACCCTAGGTATGAAGCCCTAATTCTTCTAAAAGAATTCCCCAAACATCCTTACACCACACAATAACAAATCGCGAAATCCCACTGAAAAATTTCTCTACTTAGGTTGAAAAAAAAATAAGATCACCACAACAGCTACAACCTTTTACTAGCTTAGTTCAATACCCTAGACAATCCAAAATGCCTTTCCAAAAAGCTGAAAAGACCTCTGCCTACCACTCCCGTTTCCAAACTCCATTCAGAAGAAGAAGAGAAGGTAAGACCGACTACTACCAAAGAAAGAGATTAGTCGCTCAACACAAGGCCAAGTACAACACTCCAAAATACAGATTAGTTGTCAGAATCACCAACAAGGACATCATCACCCAAATTGTCTCCTCCCAAATCACCGGTGATGTCGTCTTAACCGCTGCCTACGCCCACGAATTACCAAGATACGGTATTACCCACGGTTTGACTAACTGGTCTGCTGCTTACGCTACCGGTTTGTTGGTTGCCAGAAGAGCCCTACAAAAATTGGGTTTGGACGAAACTTACAAAGGTGTTGAAGAAGTCGAAGGTGAATTCGAATTAACCGAAGCTGTCGAAGACTCTCCAAGACCATTCAAAGTTTTCTTGGATGTTGGTCTAACCAGAACCACCACTGGTGCTAGAGTCTTTGGTGCCTTAAAGGGTGCCTCTGACGGTGGTTTATACATTCCACACTCTCCAAACAGATTCCCAGGTTGGGATATCGAATCCGAAGAATTGGATGCTGAAACTTTAAGAAAGTACATCTTTGGTGGTCACGTTGCTGAATACATGGAAGAATTAGCTGATGATGATGAAGAAAGATTCAGAGAATTATTCCAAGGTTACTTAGCCGATGACATTGAAGCCGATGCCATTGAAGACATCTACGCTGAAGCCCACGCTGCTATCAGAGCTGACCCAGCTTTCAAGCCAACTGAAAAGAAATTCACTAAGGAACAATACGCTGCTGAATCCAAGAAATACAGACAAGTTAAATTGACCAAGGAAGAAAGAAAGGCTAGAGTTGCTGCTAAGATTGCTGCTTTCAAAGCTGACCAAGAATAAATTTAATCTTTGTTAAAAATCTTGTTTAATAAACTATCTTAACTTGTTCTTAACCTATCGTAGCTAAAATAATTACTCGTATTGTGTTTTTTTTTTTTTGTTTTGGCTTCTGTACCTGAAAAGTAAGTGCCTCTCACAGCAATTTAAGCCGTGTCATGTAAATCTTATAAAAAGCGTTGGAATATCCACTTTCTCGAGTAATAAATTGGTCCAAATTGAACTGCAAAAGACCATTGAATCCAACAGAAAACATGTCCAAGTATCCAGCAAAACAGCATGCCTTGAATGTCAAGCGCCACTTGTCCACCAAGTTGTCAGATTTGTCCGATTTCGCCATCTTCATCTCCGGTACTGTCCAAGAGTCAGATAAGTACTCCGACTCAGCAAAGAGGTTCAAACAGGAACGTTACTTCTACTACATTACTGGTTGTGACATCCCAGGTTCCCACGTCTTCTTTGACTTGAACAAGGAGGAATTGATCCTTTTCTTACCCGAAATTGACTATGAGGATGTCATGTGGTCTGGCTTCCCCCTATCATTGGAAAAGGCTGCTGAGAAATACAATGTTGATAAAGTTCTTTATGAATCAGACATTGATGGTTATTTGACCAAATATGATTACAATTTAACGTTGGATATCAATACTGCCAATAAGACTTATTCCAATTTCTTGAAATCCAATGATAAGAACTTGTTCTATGCACTTGATGAATCTCGTTTGATCAAAGATGACTTTGAAATTGCCCTAATAAAAAAGGCTGCAAAGATCACTGATAACTCACATTTGGCCGTCATGTCTGCCTTGCCAATTGAAAAGAACGAGGGCCATATACACGCTGAATTCGTTTATCATTCCATGAGACAAGGTTCTAAACATCAAGCTTATGATCCAATCGCATGTTCTGGTCCAAACTGTTCCACTTTGCACTATGTCAAGAATGATGAGGATTTCCAACAAAGACAATCCATCTTGATAGATGCTGGTGCCGAATGGGAAAACTATGCTACAGATGTTACTAGATCCTTCCCTATCACTGGTGAATGGAGTAAAGAACATCGTGAAATTTATGACACTGTGAAACTAATGCAAGATGAAACCATGGCCTTAATCAAGCCTGGTAACCATTGGGACAATATCCATATCCATTCTCACAAGATCTTAGTGAAGAGATTCTTGGAATTAGGTATCTTCAAGAATGGTACGGAGGAAGAAATCTTGGAAAGCAATGTCTCCACTGCTTTCTACCCACATGGTCTAGGCCACTTGTTAGGTATGGACACCCATGATGTTGGTGGTCATGCCAATTACGATGATCCAGACCCAAAATTGAGATACTTGAGACTAAGAAGAGTGTTGAAGAAAGGTATGGTTCTAACAGACGAACCAGGTGTCTATTTCAGTCCATACTTGATCGAATTGGCTTTGAAGGAAGAAAGCAAGGCCAAATATATTGACACAGAGGTACTAAAGAAGTACTACGACGTTGGTGGTGTCAGAATCGAGGATGATATCGTTGTCACGGAGAACGGCTATGAGAATTTGACAGGTGTCACCAGCGATGCTGACGAGATTAGCAAAATCGTCAAAGCAGGTATTGCCAAAACTGAGGCCTACTTCCACAACATTGTCTAGACTACTCGTTGTTATATACGCTATATTTATTGGTTTTAATGAAACATGACGTAAGATCACTCAGTTTTTTTACACGGATTTATCAAATTTTACCAGATTTTATCTTTCGGATATCTGCGCCTAAATCCGCAACTCCGAGCTTTTCCCCACATTGGCCGACTCCGGTGGCAAACTGCGGCCCGGACCAGAAGGAGCCGCGAATTCTCAAGCCAAATAGGGGAAGTTCCGAGGGTCCGACTTTCCCAAAAGGGGTGAGGCGGATCCGCGATTGGCTTGTGCACTAATTTCAGACAAAAAAAAATTGAAAGTTGAAAAGAATGACTGCAACCTTTATCTTTTCCATCACTGTTCTATATCTGACACAGAGAAAGACAATCATATTACTCAAACACGCACATAATGTTCAGATTCGCCCAAAGATCCGTCGCCTCCTCCCTGAAGCCAGTCCTTCAACAGACCAGAAAATACCATCCAAAGGTCATTGACCACTATCAAAACCCACGTAATGTTGGTTCCCTTGATAAAACCTTGGCCAACGTTGGTACTGGTCTAGTTGGTGCTCCAGCTTGTGGTGATGTCATGAGATTGCAAATCCAGGTCGATGATAAGACCGGGATCATCCAGGATGTCAAGTTTAAGACTTTTGGTTGTGGTTCTGCTATTGCCTCTAGTTCCTACGTGACTGAATTGGTTCGTGGGAAGACCTTGGACGAGGCTGCCAAGATCAAAAACAACGAGATCGCCAAAGAATTGTCTTTGCCACCGGTCAAATTGCATTGTTCCATGTTGGCTGAAGATGCTGTTAAGGCCGCCATTAAGGATTACAAAGCCAAAAGATTCCGTGCTTAGATAATTATAGCATGAAAAGATGAGAGAAAAAGAATAATCGGTAAAAGAAGAAGAAGAAGAAGAAGAACAGAATTTACCGACACTACAATATTCCAGCACCGAAGTTGAAGTTTTCATGTGATATCATGGCACATGGCATGGCTTTCTTTGTAACTTTGTACTTGTACATTATGATTTTTGATTTGATTATGGGTTTTTTACCAATTGGGGGTTTTATTTGACTTAAAAAAAAGGAGTTTTAGTATTATATAATCACAGTGCTTTGGATGCACATGAATATAACGGGTTTAATTATCAATCAATTTAGTTTCTCTGCATTTAACTACTCTTTTGTAGACACCTGCCCACATCTCTTCCGGATATCTTATTCCAGACCCCTTACGTAATGCTCTTCCAAAAATCGCATGAAAAGGTTGAAAACATCGAAAACAGCCAACTTCAATCGCCGTCAACTCCGCCTATTCCGGACCCGTTAACACCACATTGGCTCCTCTGTTTGTACAGAAACTCTTCACTGAAAGTCACTGCCGCTCCTTTCTGCCCCCTTTCACTGCCAGGACACCCCAATCTTTGTCAAATTAGAGTGTAAAAGAAATAGGAGAAGGTCAAAGAGATACACTGAGACTATAGAGAAAAAGAACAGTTATCATCCTCAGCGTATCTGCTGATCATTCAACCACTGCTTACACTTACACTGTACTGGAACTGTTTCCGACTTAACCACCGCCACCCCAACCACTACAACCACTCAGATTCTCACTGCTAGCCCAATCTATACCCCAGCATTCTCATTTAGCCCATCTTACTTCTTTAATCATTCGCAACTTAACGAAACTGATATTCGATGAGTAAAGAAGGTCTTCAGGAGCCTACCGTGAAAGATGTCAAAAAATTAGTTGATTCCTTTGACCATAACCAAGTTGATGTCGATTGGCTGTACAGAAACAAGAAGAAGTCGACCAAGAAGAATACCTCCACCAATGTCAAGAAAGCCGATTCGTCCAAGAAGAGCACACCGGTACTCACACCTGAACAGTCAAACACTCAAGTGCAAGCACCGTCACAACCACAAACACAATCATCCATAGATCAGAAACAACAACAACAACAACAACAACCTCCTCCTCCTCCTGCCGATATAACACCTTCAACGTCACGAGAGAAACAACAGGCAAAACCATCTCCAAAGCCAATTCCTCAACCTACACCACAGAAATCTTCTCTACTATCCAAAGCATTGCGTCCTAGATCAAGTTCTGATCCAAGAAGGGGCACCAATCAACAACCTGCCTCAAGTCCACAAGCACCATCTTCAACACCAACAGCATCATCATTAGCAAGATCCAACTCTTTGAGTGAAGGTTCTAAGCCACAAAAACCTATTAAATCATTATTCAGTGCCTTCTCCAACAAATTAAAGAACAAGTCTGCACCAACCTCTCCTCAAAGTTCTCCCATTAGCATACCTACAAATCAACCAAAACATTCTGCACATAGATTATCTTCATCCATAGAGAGTATCTCTCCAACTCTTGGTCATGCATTTTTCCTTCAGAACCCAATTCCTGAGGAACAACGAGTGGTATTGAACAAGAATCCAAACAGATCAGAACTCCCAATTAAAGAACTATCTACTCTACGATTGAGAAGAGTTACATTTGCGTTGGATAAATTAGCTGATGATCCACCTCAACAGATCCCATCAAGAAGACCTAAAAGAGGTAATGTCATTGTTGTGGAAGATTTGTTACAAAATGATCCAATAAGGTTGAGTGTCGGTATTGCAAATGAATCAAAAGTTGAGGCGACAAAGTATGATGATAAAGAGATCAAGATGATCAAAGATGCCCAACGTCGTGCCCTCGCGGAAGCTGATAAGCATGCTCAAGAAGCTCATAAGGCGGCTCAAAGAATCGCTATTGAAGTTGTTGGATTCAAGAATAAACCAAAGAAGCAGCAAGAACAAGAATATGAAGATGATACTCTAATTGCTGAAGGTGTTACTAATTTGGAGATTGACAAACCTATTCATTTGCATGAGCATCATTTTGAAGATGAGATTGTTAATAACGAAGACATGCACATTGAGATCTCATTGGAGAATATTTATACTAGATGTTGTCACTTGAGAGAGATCTTACCGATTCCTGCCACCTTAAAGCAATTGAAGGGCAAGACATCACCATTACAAGTGTTGAAACTGTTGAATCCAAAGCCAACGTTGATTGATGTTTATTCTTTCTGTGATTTCATTGCTATTGTCCCAATCAAGACCTTGATCTTTGATAATGTGTCACTGACAACTGAAATGTTAAAGATTGTCTTATCTTCTATTTTGAACTCCACTTCAATTGAAAAAATTTCTTTAAGAAATGTCCCTATTGACACCACGGGTTGGAAATTACTATGTAAGTTCTTATCAAGGAACAAACATCTTTTGAAATTGGACATTTCACAACAAAAGATCAAATCAGACTTGGCAAAGCATTTCCACAGATCTGAAATGGATTGGAAGTTGTTTATTCATACGTTAGTGATCAGGGGCGGTATTGAAGAATTGGTAATCAATGGTTGTAAATTGATACCTGAAGATTTCAACTGTTTAGTTCATAATGTCCTACCTATGAGAACAAAGAGATTAGGTATTGCTCAGATCAACATCTCCCTTGAACAGTTCCAAACTTTATTGGATGGTTGGTTATTGAAAACAGAGACTCATTATGAAGGTTTGGACTTGGGGTTCAATGATTTGAATTATATCTTTAGCAAGCATGAAATTTTCAAAAAAGTTTCCAAATTAACCAATCTACAAAGCATTTCCATTAATTCTACCAGTTTGAACAACGTGGAAGATGTTGCATTTTTCATTAGGGCATTATCAAAGTTACCAAATGTTAGGTTCTTGGACTTGAGTAATTTGAAACAGATCTTCCCCGGTATCTTACCATATTTGAACAAATATTTACCACGTTTCAAGAATTTGAAGAGAATTCATTTCGATTTCAATGAATTATCAACAAAATCTATTGCCATCATTTCAGAGATCATTCCAAAATGTGAAAACTTGGTGCATGTTTCCATCATTGGTCTTTCAACGATTAGTTATTCAGGTGCTGCCTCGTTGTATGGTGCTGCAAAGGCGTCAAATACATTGGTAAACTTTGACTTGGATTATGATTTGATTGATGACGAAAAGATCAATTCAAGAATTGCCATGTGTTTGATGAGAAACATGGAGAAAACATTAATGAATGAACATTATATTGGTGATAAAACTGGGGATTCCCATGATGATATCTTGTTTGATGGGTCCTTGATTGCGCAAACTGCTGGTAAGATCATTGACAAGATTTCCAACAAGAGTCTACATAAAGATGAAGAAGAAAGTTCGAAAGATGAATTCAGTGAAGAGTTTTTAAAGACCCAATTTTTGGATAAGATTGCCAATTTCAGAACTAAAATCAACAAGACTATTGATGATTTGTTAAGGATCAGAGAGGAACAACATGTTCAATTGTCATTGAAAGAAAAAGAACATGTTTTACGTTTTTACTTTTTGGACAATTCATTGGCAAAGATTTCAGAACTATTTCAAACTTTAATTACTTCTCCACAACAACCACCATCACAACAACAACAGCATCAACCAGCACCATTACTTGAACCACAACAACCACATCAAATGGCCGTTGAAGTTTCTAAAGCTGGTGAAGAAACTCCAATTGATGTTGCCACGGGGCGTCCAATCTTTTTGCGTTCAGTGTCTCAAACATCGATCCAAGCAAAGAAACAAGAAGAAGAAGAAGGTGAATTTCATAAATGGGGGTTCTTTGTTCAACAACAACGACAAATCTTACCGCCAACACAGCCTGATCCTGAACCACAACCAACAGTACCACAGATCCCTGGAAATGGTTTTGTTGTTCCACAATTACCATCCGGTGAAGAAATAAGAGACGCGGTGATGAAGGCTAAAGGTATTGATAGTATCACCTCGTTAATTGATAATGTGAACAATCATCGATTCAGTTTGAAAAAAATCTATCCAGGAATCAAAGAAGATAATGAAAACTTGTTTGAATTGTATGGAGAGAAACAATTGGATGACATTGAAGAGGGATCAAGTGATCCTGAAACTGATGATAACAATGTGAAGGATGTGAATCATGATATTGAGGTTGATGAAGCATATGATAAGATCTTGAATGATTTATCAAGAGTGAGATCTAACAAATAACTATTTTATAAAAACCTTATGAAAACTATTTTACATATGTACACGTTTTTATTATGATAACTATATCGTTTATTCATTAAAACTTTCTAACAATTAATCATTAAATCAGAAAACGTATGCAATAGGTAATGAGACCTTTCGATAGGGCCATGAATGAGGTGGGAGGAGGTACTAATAATATATAACACAAGGTAGCAAAAGAAAAATAAAAACAGCAACAAAAACATCATGAAGGGGTAATTAAATGGCAAAGTGGGTGGTTGGAAGGATCACTAACACCAGAACTTGTAAACTCTGTACCAGAATGGCCTAGTGGCCATTTCAGCTCTTTCTTCAGCTAATTCTTGTTTTAATAAATCGATATCAGAATGAGATCTCCCATAATCCAAATTGATTTCGTTTAATGGTACCATTTCAACTAATTTTCTAACCCAAATCTTTCTACCAAAGTAGAAACCCAAAAAGATCACAACTCCCAAATAAGATTGGAAGAAGTATTCAGCATTTGGTTTACCACCAACTGGGAATAATGCAATCCAAAATTGTAAGCCGAGGAATAAAATGATCAATCCTACTGCAAAGATAGAACCGTATAATCCAGAATGAGCAACGAATGGTAACTCATCCAACGAACGACCTTGTGCTCTCATGGCCAATCTTAAACGAATATGACATAATGAGACAGATAACCAGGTGAAAATGATGGATAACCCACAAACAGACATCAACCAAGCGAAAACTTCAGTTTGTTTATCAGAGGCAACAGTGTAACATAATAAACCTGTGACTGCATTTGCTAGGATACCAAAGATTGGACGTCCCATACGATCAACGTAGGCAAAGATGGATGGGGCTAAGCCCTGGGTAGCTAATGAATGAAGAGTTCTGGAACAACCATAAACAGCAGAATTCCCAACAGACATGACTGAGATTAAAATGACACAGTTCATGACGGATGGTAAACCTTTAACACCACCATTTTTTATGGCCAAGACGAATGGTGAAGCAGAGGCATCAACTGATGAGGAACCTAATAATCTCTTATCATTAGCATTGACTAAAAGGGAGATCAAAGTTAAAGCACCGACGTAAAATAAGATAATTCTCCAGAAGACTTGTTTAATAGCAGATGGTAAAGTCTTTCTAGCATTTTTGGATTCAAAACCTGAAATGGCAATCATTTCTGAACCACCAACAGAATAAGTAGCAGTGACAAAGACAGTGGCGACACCTTTAAAGCCATGAGTGAAGGGGCCTGGGTCTCTGAAATTTTTACCACCAATGAACCCACCAGATGGACCACCACCACAGATCAAGACAATACCAAGGATTAAAAACCCGGTGATGGCAGTGACTTTAATGATGGAAAACACGTATTCAGCTTCACCATATCCTCTGACACCAAACAAGTTGATACATATGATGATGACATAGAAGATGGAGACCCATGCGACAGGATTAATATCTGAGTTCCAATATTGAATCGTTAAAGAAGCAGCAATGACTTCTAATGGTAAAACAACTAACCATAACATGGCATAATTCCAACCAACGGCAAACCCCCAAGATGGGTCAATAAATCTAGTTGCATGTGCTGAGAAGGCACCAGCAGCAGGGAAGGCGACTTGTAGTTCACCTAGGGCATGAATAATACAAAATAATAGGATACCAACGACACCCCAACAGATGGACATTGAAGCTGCACCACCAGTTCTTAGGGCAGAACCAGAACCGACAAATAAACCCGTACCGACAGAAGAGCCGATAGCAATCATTTGTAAATGTCTGTTCTTTAATGATTTGGTCAAAGGTGTGTTCTTTAAGATGACTGCCTGTCTTTCAACTTCGGTCATGTCTGGAGTGAATTCACTTTCATCAATTTCAACCTCGAGCTTCTTAAACGAGTTCTTGAAGGATTGGAATAGAGAAGGTTTGGAAGGTTGGGAGTGTTCAGTGTAGGGCGACTGGCTAGTAGAAACGTTGTCAGCGGAGAAGCCATCGGTCTTTTCCAAGCTCATTTTGGCAACGTATGGAGTAAGTTATGGAGTAAGTATTTGTGAGTAGTTAATCAATAAGAGGTAAAAACTGGGAAGAGGGAAGTTATATAGAGGGTGAGTCAGCAGAGTAACCAGGAGATGCGGAGACTCTCCAGGTCTCCCTCCTCCTACACAGGCGTTTGGTGGTGTTAGGATTAGGGGACTTTTCTTCTTTTCATGCCGTTTCTTCTTCGCGGGTGCCGTGAGGCACTTTAATGGGACGCCGGTGTAGGAGGTGGGAAGGCTGGAAAGGGTGATAAACTGGTAGATAACACTGGTGATTCTTTGTTAATTTAGTATTATTTTGTGTCACTTTGTATCACATTGTATTCATTTAGTGTCATTTAATTTGCCCCCCTTTGTCTTCTTTGACAGGGTCTCTGCCTTCAATAACCTTTGTTTGCCGCCGAAAAGCGATCCCGAGATTTCACAGTTTGTTTCTTTTTCTTTTTGTTTCCTTTGACGGCAAATTTTTTTTCTTTCTTTTTTTTCGGTTTTTAGAATTTCTTTTTTTTTCTTTCTGCCAATTTTCTGCCAAAAGCTGACGGGTCTTTATCCTGTGGACATTTTCCATTATTTAGTCCAATTGTTCAATAACTGGAAATATGCCAAATATTGGGAAAGTAGAAAGAAGGTTCAAATATATTGGCAAAGGTTTAAGAAGAATCTAGTCTAGTCCTAGTCCCTGTCCCTGTCAATCTCTACACGAATGCCTCCAAAGAAGAAGACCAAGCATGGTAGACCTAATGAGGGCACTGTTTATTACCTCAGTGCTCCATTGGGTCCTGGTCCTGGTCCTGTCTCCGAACTACCAACTATCACACAATTCCCATACTCATTGAACAATGGCCATGGTCATGGTCATGACCGTGCCAACGTCAATGTCAATCTCAATGTCAATGTCCCAACTCAACAGTATAGTAACAGTAACCAACAAATCAACTACCCCCCATACCATAACTACTTCCCATCAAAATCATATAGAGAACCACATCCTACACAGATAACAACTCCACAAATCCCACAAATCCCACAGATACCTCAAATCTCACTGACACATGCACCTAATCCCCACCCCGATTCTAACAACAATTTAACAATGATCTTGAGGGCTTCACAACACCTTGGTGATGTCGATTTGGACTCAGATATTGGTGCCTACTATTTAAACAGTTTGAAGAAGGTTGGTGGTCAACAACAGGAGAATAATCAAAAACAAGCTGAAACTACAGGAGGTGATCATAAAGATCATAAAGATCAGATCTTTAAAGTAATCATCAATAGGGATGTCCCTTCAAAGTTTTATACCATCAATGGTCAAAAGAGTGATGTTCGTGATGGTGTTGTTGAAAAAATTGATACTAATGATATCAAGATCCCTGAGATTGAACACGCTAGAAGACCTGAAATTGATATAAAGTATGTTGATGGTGATATCATTTTTTCCAATGGAAACAATCGTGAAAAGAGACGTGTGGAATTGTTTGAGAATTATAGTGAATTGTTCAAATTTAAAGAAAAGAATAGAAAACAACTTTATGCCTCCCAAATTTCAAAATTGGATTCAAAGATTAAACATTTATCAATACCGATCTTACAAAATGATACTTCAAGTTATAAATATTTGGATCCTGAATTTTACGAATTGGAGACAGATATCATCGAAGAGAGAGATTTCAACTTGATAAAGGCTAAAAATTGGAGAAATTTTAAAAGATTGCAAAATATCAAGACTTATTATTTGGAAAGTATGAAAGTTTATGAAGAAGCTTATAAAAACATGGATTTTAAATTAGAAAAACTTAAATTCTTCTTTCAGAGACAAAAATCATTATTGAATAATTTAGATCGTGATTTCTCAGAAATTGCTTCACCAAGAGCTGAGAAGTTCTTTAATGGGTTCATTGCAAGTAATATCATATCAAAAGAAATTAAATTATCAAATGGTTCATCATTAAAAGGAGATACAGAAAAAATCAATACTGACTTACAATCAGACCGTCAATCAGACCGTCAATCAGACCGTCAATCAGATAGTAATGGCAGTAGTGCAGGAACATCAGATGTCAATTCATCATCAATTACACATACACAGTTGAAACCAAGACGGAAAATTAGAAGTCTATCTACCAAACCGTCAAAACAATCATCATCATCATCACCATCACCATCATCATCATCATTGAATAATACAATCATGTTCTCCATCTTAGAAGGTTATGCCCCATTGTTAACCCAGCGTGAGTTCGAGATCGCTACAGGTGATGAATTGACAAATCGTTATTCATTTGCTACACCTCAACCACCAACAGAGACCCAAACATCACAAGATTCAGAGACAGATACACAGGGCACCACAACAAACCTTAATGTAATGGGCGCACCAACGCCAAAGAAACAGAAAAGAGGTGTTGGGAGACCAAGTAGAGAATCAAGAGCCAATATAAGTGGAACAGATCAAAGAACGGATACACCAATGTCCTCCAGTTCCAGAGAACCTAACTCCAACACCTTGAACAAGATTATGAAACATTATGTTAGTCCTGATTCCCTGACCACCGAGGATGTGGAGGCTGATTTGGCATTATTTAATACCTTGAAACATTAACCTTGGTTGTTTTAACAATCGAATTATAATTAATGTGACGTAATATTTTTTTTACTTTGTACAATGATCTATACCACAAGATCCACGATGGCAACGTCTGTTGTCAGCCTCAGATCATATATCTTAAACCAGTTGATGATCCAACTGCATCAACTGCCAAAAAAAAAGAAAAAAGTGACACCAAAAAAAGAAAAACCGTCTCCTTTTCAGTCAAAAGATGCCTAAGAAGCTTATTATATCTACTGTGTGCTTACCGGTTTCTCTCCCTGGAAGAACAAACTAAAGTCACATATATAAGACCGAAAACTGCGCTTTTTAAAACTTTTGTTTAAGAAAAATTGTTGGAAATTTACAAATAAATTGAACATTATTGGACATTATAATTTTAGTGACACATAGCATAATGGCAGTCACATGGTCTATTAACTTCCGAGGAAATGTTCCGAGGGTGTACTCATATTTACGCTGAGAATTGTATGTCGAATTATTGGCGGACCCAAATATACCCGCAATTGAAAAGTTTCGTCGACGATTACGAAAAACTTTTTTTTTAAAAAAAAAAAATCAAATTTTTCTTCAATTTGTTCTCTTTCTAACCTTTTGAAGTAGATAAATAAATCAATATAAAAATGGCTGAAGAAGATGTATGTCTTGTTATCAAGTCTTGAGCGAGGTGCTTTGTTGTGATTGAGTGGCGTGTGTTTTTCTTTTCATCCGTGGTTTTCTGTGGTGAAGGCATGGACTGGTAATTTGTTTATTGGGCTTTGCAATCATTGGATTATATATATATGATATGATCATTTTACTTGGAAATAACTGCTCACCATCAATAACAACAAACAAACCTTTTTATAAACACATTGTTTTGTTTCCCTTTTTTGATCTTGTTACTAACTATTCCTCTATAGCACGTTTTCGAAACCGCTGATGCTGGTTCCTCATTGACCTACCCAATGCAATGTTCCGCTTTGAGAAAAAACGGTTTCGTTGTCATCAAAGGTAGACCATGTAAGATTGTTGATATGTCAACTTCCAAGACTGGTAAGCACGGTCACGCTAAAGTCCATTTAGTCGCCATTGATATCTTTACTCAAAAGAAATTGGAAGATTTATCTCCATCCACCCACAACATGGAAGTTCCAAACGTTTCAAGAACTGAATTCCAATTATTAGACATTGATGACGGTTACTTATCATTAATGACCCCAGATGGTGAAACTAAGGATGATGTCCGTTTACCAGAAGACAAGATTGGTGAAGATATCCAAGCTGCTTTCGATGAAGGTAAAGATTTATTAGTTACCATCATTGCTGCCATGGGTGAAGAAGCTGCCATCTCATTCAAAGAAGCTCCAAAATAAACTGCTTGAAAATTATATACTGGTTTGATGATAGTTTTAGCACATAATAAAAATTCTTACATGTCGTTTTTTTGATTATATCACCATGTGTTCTCTATGGCTATTGTAGAAAGATCAGATTATACTAGTTTTCTTCCAATTATATGTTTTATGTTGTTACCTTTAAGTATCTTTAATGTTACACTAATATAGAGACTAAAAAGGCTTATTTAATTCTAATATTCCTTACATATCTGTCAAGATCATCAAATAGTTAATATATAGTACACTTCAGTAAAAAAAAACCTTCTCAAATAAGAAGAAGAAGAAGAAAGGGAAAAGAATAGGGAGAAAAAAAGAGGGTTTATTATAGACCAAAGGTCATTGTCATTTTTAGTAGTTCCAAAGGGCCCTTGAATGTTTTATCACTAATGTACAGCTTCTCAAATATTGAGATTAGATAGCAGCAGCGTATAGAGAGACAAGACCACCAATAGCACCACCCACAAATGGTTGATTACCCAAGATCAATCTTAAAGTAACAGTGGCATGGAAGAAGTGAGCTCTAACATGTTGTAACCAACTGGCACTATCTAATATACCGTGCTCATCAGCCCAGACTTCAGCATTATTCTTGACATCGTTGAATGAAACATTGCCAGACAAAAAGAAGTAAGCAAGCACTAATTTGATCAAGTTGAACACAAATGGGTCAAATCTGTTCTTTTTGGACTTCTTTGAGATAAAGTTGAAATAGTAAGAACCAATAGCAGGAATGAAAACGGATAGTAAATCCCAAACAAATAGTGAGGTCAAGAATTTGGTTTGAGCAAAGACAGATAAGTCCCAAATTGGTAAAGACTTGTCAATGAATTTCCAATTCTTCAGGATTTCTTGATCAAGGAATGAAGCTTGACCTAACTTGGTAATTGGAACTTGATTGTATAGGAACAAAGAAGCCTCGACAACTTGAGTAATGATGGTGACAGAGTCAGCAGTACTTAGGGTCTTTCTTAGTTCAGTTGATTTTTGTTTGGTGTCAAGGACAAAATCCTCATAGGTTTCAACAATATAACTATTAGCATCTTCGTATTTCTCAATAAAAGCATCCCTCCAGGTGGTGATGAAATCAAATCTTGAGATGGTGTATTCTGGATCTTCTTCGACATCCTCGTTCAGTAATTCATTGTCCTTAGAGTAAACTTCGATTTCATCATCGGATTCAGATGATTCTGATTCTGATTCTGATTCAGAACCTTTAGTTTCTTCCTCTTCAGTTTTGGCAGGGCTTGAAAGGACACCTCTGAAGCGTTTACCGATTGAGAGCAACTTACTTGGAGAGGAATTCAAAGTGTCGTTTAATGGTGGTAATATCTTACCCGATGGGGAGGAAGTGTCCTGTGTGACCTTCTTTGGGGAGGCTCTCTTTCTGAATTGGATGAACTTTCTGAACTCATCATCTTCTTCCAACTCTGGGTGGTTGTCAAGGTGTTCAGCTAGTCTTTCTTCCAAGACTGGTTTGGTGCCTTCGTCGCTACAGTGGGATAGTTAGTAGTGTTGTTTATGGTGGTGCCTTGTTGTCTAAGAAACGCGTTTTAAAATGTAAACAACCGAAAAACAAATTGATCACCAAGACGCTGACGGAGGCCCAAAAAGTCTGGGGAAAAAAGACACATACTTAAGACCCAGTCTTGCAGCCAATGCAACCAAGCTGCTCTTGTTCAATTGCTTCAAACTCATCGTGTTCTTTTGATATTTCTGGTGGTTTCTGCTGTTTTATGCGGATTTGTTGTTTTGTTTTTGTGGATTTTTTTTCGGATTTTGATCAAAAATTGCGGAACTGAGAAGTTGGGAAAATTACCGAATTCGGACAAACATAAATAATCAAATAACACACTATAAAAGTAACTTTCATCTTTTTATAAATTATAATCGTAAATCAAACCATCTAATTTATGCTATAAATATACACAGCACAATATGGTCAATGATTGTGTGAATGCAAAAACTCACTTTGGAACACCGCAATAAGGGAGATGACACCTAAGGACCACCATGCAATCCAAGCAGCCCCATTCGCTTGACCCAGAGACATTAAACTACCCCAGACCATAGGACCAATAAATCTGGCCAATTCTGTGACGGAAATGTTCAAGCCATTGACCATTGCTCTCTTACCAGGATCTGAAGAGTTGTGAATAATTAATAGGATCTGAGGTGTAGCGATAGAAACAGCAGCAGCTTTCAAACAACTCAAGAAATAAACAGTAGGTTTAGCTAGCCATTGGGTATCAGCAAGGAAGACAACATAAGGCAAAAGGAAATAAATGAATGGGAACACTCTGACACAATTCTTGTAAGTACTCATGCAGTCGTATTTTCTATCAAAATACGGGAAGACGATACACATTACAAAAACACCTAACCCACCAGTGGCTGATAACACAGATCCAGTATCTTCAGTAGAATAACTCAAACCACCACTAATTTTCAAGGGGAACTTGGATGCAATCTTGTTACTCTCATCTCTGACAACATCATACGATAGGAATACAGGCAAGAATTCATCAACAACCACAGAGTGTAACGATAGAATGAACCCACAACATAAGGCAGTAGTGACACCTGGAGTCAATATCTCTCTAAAGCTACCTTGTAAAGAGTCTCCTTTTCTCGCCCTTGATTGGCTTATCAGTCTCTCACCTTGACTTCTGGAAATCAATCTACGAACACTTCGAATGTCATCATCAGAATCTGGATCTGGATCTTGAGCCTCACGCTGAGTAGACGATAGCGTTGCTTGTAGTTGAGGCACAACAATACCTTCTTCGACATCAACTTGTTTCAATGGATTCACAAATTCATGTGCATTGTCGATTGGTTGTCTTGAGACAACCTTCGATGTCTTTCTTCTTGATGAATTTCCAGTCTCGATAGTGGTTTTGTCTATGTTGGAGGTATTTAGCTCTGGGCTTAAAGTCTTCTTGATCTCGGCTTTACTTGTAGCCTTAATGCAATCATTAGGAATACATTCTTCAGTAGCATCAGATTCTCTGGGTTCTGTCATTTCCTTCTTATCCCCTGTCTCTGGCTCTTCATTGGCTTTATCGTCGTCATCTGATGGGTTAACGCAATCTTTGATGTACTCAGCAACTTGATCAACCACATCACCAGCAACTTCACTGACAATTCCAGGCTTTGATCGGACTATATTCTTCACGATCCTAGAAACTTCATCAACAGCGTTTTCAGCGGCATCACCAAATGATATGTCACCGACATCATCTTTACAATCTCTGTTTCCAGCAGATTCTTCAACAGGTTCATCACCTTCTTTCTCAACGTGTTCTCTACCAAAATTTGCAGTGCCTTCAAGCAATTCAGTTGCTTCACCAGCTTCATTGTCTTCATCTGTGTTGAATAGTTCCGGAGCACCTTCAACTTTTCTGTCATCAATGTTCTCTCCTTCAACTTCTTCATCAAACGCTCTCTCTTTATCAGACGTATCAACGTAGTCTTTGATGTACTCAGCAGCCTGATCGATGGCTTCACCAAGAGCAGGACCATCTGGTCGACTTTGGACAGCGTTCTTAATGACCTTAGCAGCGGTATCAATGGCATACTCAGCATAATCACTCAAATGACCACCATCAGATTCTTCCTCTTTTGTCTCTGAAGGAATTACAGGTGTGTTCTTTTCAGATGGATCAACTGCTGTAGTCCAGACAGCGGCGTTCTTGGAATCATGCTTGACATACAGAACAGCACCTGCAACAACTTCATGTTGTTCAGTATCGTCAACAGTATCTTCAAGAGTGGTTTCGTTGGTATTAGTTTCTATTAGCTGTTCAGCTTTAGCTTCCACTTCAATAACATCTTGGCCTGCTAATTGAGGGGTCTCAGCATCACATTCTTCCTCTTCAGCTGTGTTCACATAGTCTTTGATAGCTTCAACAGTCTTATCAACAATATCACCTACAACATCATGTTGTTCAGCAACGATTTTCTTCACGACCTTGCCAGCTTCATCAACGGTAAACCCGACATACTCGTCAAATATGTCATCATTGGATTTACTCTTCTTTGGGACAATTGGATCAATTACCATTTCAGCTGATTCAGAACCTGTTTCTGTACCGTCAGCTTCAACATCAGCACCCGAAGCTTTGGTTGCAGATCCTCCAGTAGTGGAAGCATTAGATTTGCCCTCCAATCCACCAACCAGAAGCACCCTCTTCTCTGGCTTGCAACTATCTGAAATCTCATCTGCTTCACCTTGAATGGCCTTGTCAATCGAGTTGTAATTCTGCGAAGTATCGTCCTTCAACTCAGAATGATGTATGTACTTGTGAACAAACACTTTTGTAGCGTCGGATGCCTTTCCAACAACTTCACTTGCAACTTCACCCAATAAACCAGTTTTATCAGCTACCACTTTCTTCGCAACTTTAGCAGTTTCTTCAACAACAAATTCAGCGTAGTCGCTCAAATGACCACCATCAGAGCCTTCATCTTCTGAAACAGGGTTACCTTTGTCCTTATCCGTGTCATTAATATGTAGCTCCTTCGTAGCTTCTTCTGACTCAAGAGCTGGAGTGTGAGTCCTCTCTAGCTGTGCAGGCTCAGCAGTTGGTGCTTCATCAATTCCATTCCACAAATCTTCACTCTCAGAAACTTCTTGAATGGCTACACCACGGCTAGTTTCAGCAACTGACTCAGGAGAGTCACTCTGTGATGATTCAGAGAGCAAGGTGACACCAGTAATTTTAGACTGATTCTCTTTTTCAAATTGTTTCAATGAAGTTTGAGGACTTTCAGAAGCATTGGTTGCGCCAGTAGATTCAGAGACAGATGTCTGGTCAGCTATTTGAGTAGTCTCAGCTTCATCATCCTCTTCATCAGTGTTCACATAATCCTTGATGACTTCACTAACTTTGTCAACCACATCGGCAACAACTTCGCCAACAATAGTAGATTTAGTGGCAGCCACCTTCTTAACGACTTTTGCAGCTTCGTCCACTGCAAAGCCAACATATTCATCAAAAGTGTCGTCATTATCCTTCTGTGCTTTGATTCCTTTGGTTTGAGTAGATACAGTGACTGCATCTCCTGCTTCAACAGGGTTAGATTCAACCTCTTCAGACTTTTTGTTTTCAGGTTGACTAACTTCAGATTCAGTCGCTAAACTGGCTTTAGACTCAGCAACTGTGACCTTAGGGTGCAGGTTCTCAGAGGAACTATAAACGGCGGTGTCAGCATTATCATGTACCAACACTTCAATCTTCCTCTCTGGTTTAACATAAAGTGTGACACCAGCAACAACTTCGGGCACAGCAGCAGCCGTTGTGGGAGTACCACCAGAAGGTTCTTTAGTGCCAGGATTTGTGTTGGATTCAAGCTCAAGTTGATTCTCTTCATCACTGATGAGATAATCTTTGAAAGCATCGGCAGCCTTATCAGTAATATCACCAATAACTTCACCAACGATGGCATGTTCTTTTGTTGCAATCTTCTTCACAACTTTGGCAGCCTCATCAACAGCAAAATCAACGTACTCATGAAACTTGTCATCCTTGTCATTGACTAGATTAGCTTCTGTGGATTCTGTTGCTTTGGTTTGCTCTACTTCATGGGCGGCAAACAAGTTCTCAGTCCTAACAACTGGATCAGACTCAACTCGCGTTTTGTTCACAGATTTAACAGAATTTGATATAGGTAGAGGTTCAGCTAGTAATTTGGAGGCGAGATTTGATGGTTCAGCCTCTTTAACAACTTTTTTGGCAGAAATTACTGGCGCCTTATCATCTTCATTAGATTTCTCGAAAAGGAAGTCTTCAGACTTAGTAGCAGGTTCCTCTTTAACTTCTTCAACAGCTACTTTGAAAACTTCTTTCACTTCTTCATCAGCGCCATGGACATAATCTTTGATAGCTTCCGCTGCTTTGTCAACAACATCGGTGATCACTTCGCCGGTAATACCTTTTGATTCAACAACCTTCTTGATAACTTTAGCAGTTTCATCCACAGCGAATTCAGCATAGACAGATAGATCATGGTCTGAAAATTCTTTCTTGGTTTTGGTTGATATATCTTGGTCTTGTTTAAGTTCCGGCTCGCCTCGTTGAGCAGTAGTGGTTTCGGCTGCTTCTTGCTTAAATTGAGGAGGAACTGGAACTACTCCGAGTGCATCGACTGGAGCTTCTTTGGGCGGCGGCGTTTGTGCTCTCTCTATGGTATCTTCTTTATCTAGTGGTTGCTCAGCCTGAACTTCATACAACCTAGCAGCGGTAGTAACTTCATTTACAGGTCCAACATATAATGTGGCACCAGCAGTGACTTCTTCATCTGCTTCTTCAATATCCTTCTCCTTCTTTTTGGCCTCGGAGTTGGCCTCATCAGAGGTTTCTTCCTCCTCATCAGTGTTGACATAGTCTTTGATCGCTTCAGCTGTTCTATCAACGACATCGGCAACGACCTCACTAATAATACCTGACTCAGCAACAAAGATCTTCTTGATGACCTTAGCAGTCTCATCAACAGCAAATCCAACAACTTCATCAAACCTGTCATCATTCTGAGGTTCCGCTTCATCATCAGCATGAGCTGACTCAGAATCAGAATCAGAATCAACATCTTTGTGGTCATCTTGACAAGAGCAACCATCATCAATGGATTCTCCAAGCTGTTCTTCTGAGATTTCTTTACCGTGTTCATCCACATAGACGTTTTCAATTAAATCTTCTGGGATCTCTTCACCATGATAGTCAACGTAGACTTCTTCACCTTCGGTATTGATTGTAGGTTCTAGTAGCTCTTCTTCATCGTGATTATCATTTTCTTCATTGTTCTGACCGATGGTTCTAGGCTTGCCCATTTCCATTTCAATTCCCTCAGTTGGATGGACATACCCAGTGATGGTGTCAACGATGTTTTGCAACAATGGAGTCTCTTCGGGCTCAGGTGGATGCC
The DNA here is from genome assembly GCA_003707945.3 of Taiozyma bovis. Lineage (NCBI taxonomy): Eukaryota > Fungi > Ascomycota > Saccharomycetes > Phaffomycetales > Wickerhamomycetaceae > Taiozyma > Taiozyma bovis. The sequence goes on along the minus strand of PPMH03000019.1, from coordinate 95,301 downwards.
ATGGTCTTCTCTTGACCCTTCTCCCCATCTTCTTTCTAACCTTATCAAACTCATTAACGAATGGATCACGACGATACTTGTGTTTATGATGTGTTTCTTCCAAACAGAACAATGCAACTAATAACGAACCAAATAACAACACACACAGTGCCATGTTTGGTAGGGCATAAGGGTGCTTCTCAAAAAAGCTCCACTTCTGAGTACCAACTTCGTCCTTTGGCTTAGGTAAGAACCCACCGATTAGTGGACCAATAACTGACCCCAACTGCCATACAACCGGCATGGTGCTGAAGGCCAAAGCCTGATGCTTTCTCTTAGTTGCGATTTCACCAATGACTGTTCGGATAACAGTGACGTTCCCATTCAGAAGCCCCATCAGTGATCTGGCGAACAGTGCCCAGTGGTAGCGTTTGGCGAACCCCAGGATCAACAATGACACGATGGAACCAACGAGGCCTATGATCAGTGTAGGCTTTCTACCATGTTTGTCTGAGAAATGGCCCCACAGAAAGCTCGTGGCAGCCTCACAGAGGCAAAAGGAGGCCGCTAGATAGCCAGCATAGCGCGCTATCTGCGCCTCGTCCGCGGTGACATCGAAGTCCTTGACCATGCTGTACACGTAGGGCAGGAAAGAGGTGAAGGCCATGGGCTCTGCGAAGCGCACGAGGCACACGACCGCGATTTGGCCCAGGGGAAAGTCCACAAGGAGGTCCTTGAGCGCATCGGACATGGGTTATGGAGGAGTGTGCGGTGTTCAGTGGATAGATGGGAGTGTTTGGAGGGAATTTCGTTCGCTTTGACTGGTATCTGCATGGAAATTTGAAACAAGCGTCAATTCTGGGGAATATGCTAGGAGTACCAGTAAATTATAGATTGCGCGTCAGAGACAGAGAGAGAGACGGAGAGAGGATGTTGTTCGCTTTTAAACAATTTCTCACTCTCGCTACTTGTCACTCCTTTTCTACTCCACACTGTGAAATCAAATATCGATTTTTGGATCTCGCTTAAACCTTATCTATATGCAATCTATTTTCAATCTGTTTTCAATCTCTATTACAACAGATTCTCTTAACAGCTTCAAAATGCAATTTTCTCCTCTAGTAAATCTTCAACCAATAGCTCTGCACAACGGCCGTCGCAGCCAGTGCACTCAGCAGCCACCAGCCCAACCACCCTATCCCGAACTGTTGACCCCAAGTCATCAAGATACCCCAGATTAAAGGCCCGATGAACCTGGCAAATGCCTGTGTCGATATCGTCAGCCCGTTTACCATGGCTCTGCATTTCGGATCGGCAGCATTGTGAATGATCAGAAGGATCTGCGGGAATGTGATTGAGGCACTAGTAGTTTTCAACGATGTGAAGAAGTACACTGCAACTTTGGAGTAGATCATTGGATGGTTCCCCAATAACACAACATATGGAAAGAGGATATAGATGAATGGGAACACTTTCGTGCTGAATCTGTAAACTGACAGGGCGTCAAAATTTCCATCTACCCACGGGAATACAACACACATGACAAAGATCCCCAAACAACCGGTCATTGACATGATGGTCCCTGTATCTTCAGACGAATAACTTAACCCACCTTGTAGTTTGAGTGGGAACTTTGAAACCAACAGCCCATCTTCGTCTCTGGCAGTATCAAAGGATAAGTAAACCGGTAGGAACTCATCCACGACCACCATATGCAGTGACAAGATAAACCCACAAAAGATAGCAGAAACAATATTTGGAGTCAATATATCCTTGATGCTAGTGTCCACAGGTTTCACAGTAGAGTTAGATCTTATCAATGTTAAACTTTGTCTTCTAGAGATTAATTTCCCAACTGGTTTAATATCTTCATCATTCTCGATATTATCATTATCAATGGCTTCAGAGTCGTCACCCACGTATCTAACGATATCCTCATCGCTCAATAATGACGCATGCTCTGCAGTTTTGTGCCATGGTCTGACATTAGTCTTAAACCCTAGTTTCTTTTTCAAGGCATCTGCAGCATCAATGAAATAATCGTGACGTGTTGTATGCTTATAATGAGTCTCCTCCAGGACGAACAGGGCGATCAGGACACTGCAGAACATCAAGGAGCACACGATCAAGTTAGGCAAGGCATAAGGATATTTCTCACTAATGGAAAACTTCTTTCCAAACAATGTAGCATCAGAACCGGCCAAGTAACCACCGATCAAAGGACCAATGACACAGCCTATCTGCCAACCCAATGGCATCACACTGAATGCGATGGCTTGATGCTTCCTCTGAGTAGCAATTTCACCTATGGTGGTTCGTATAACAGCAAGGTTCCCATTCAACAACCCTAACATAGATCTAGCCAACAGGGCGATATAGAAGTTTTTAGCAAAACCCAACACCAATAGCGATGACATGGAACCACATAGACCAATGACCAAAGTTGGTTTTCTACCATGCTTATCAGAGAATTTACCCCAGTGATAGCTCGTTAGGACCTCACAGATGGAGAAGCAGGAGGATAAGTAACCAGAATATTTGGCGATCTCTGCCTCGTTGTCTGTTATATTGAAGGATTTAACCATGTAGTAAACATATGGGAAGAATGAAGTGAAAGCCATGGGTTCAGCGAATCGCACAAGGAAGATTGTGGTGATTTGAAAGACTGGGAAGTCTGAAATCGCCTGCCAAAAACTCTCCTCTGTAGACATCTTGTAATTGGTCCCTCAAGGAAACTAAGGGTCTTGATGATTACTTTTTTGCACTAGTGGAGGCTCACCACTTTGTTAACTCGGTTTCGTGATCTGATCAGAAAAGAAGTGAAAATTTGGTAGTGGGAGTGTGTAACAGTTCAGATCTGTGACAGTAAATGAGTGCTTAAAGGTGGGTAGATGGCGTCACATTCTTTTTGATTCTTTTTCTACCTGAAGGATTTTTAAACCATTTGCAGCCAGGTCAGCCACACTGTACACAGTTTAGGCGATAATAACGGTAAACGGTCAACGGTAAACGGTCAATTGTGACAGCTGCATGAGACAAAATTGTACTACAAGTGACATTTCTCTAACTATAATCGTAAATATCATTGAAAACAAATAAATCAAACAAACCCCATCCCTTCATAACGTAAGTAGACCTTTATCAACTCAATTCTCTAAACTTTTCTCTTTGATACTCTTCAACAAATCGTTACTCTTTTGTTCATTTTTCTGAAGAAGCAGGCCCTTCAAACAAGAGTTCTCCATTTCTAACTGTTGAATCCGTCTGTTGTAATTGTTCACGCGATCAGATAGCTCTTTCAAGCTTTTTTCCATTTCTTGCTCTTTTTGTTTCTTCTTGATTCTGAAACGAGCCGAGGCAGCTGTGTTACGTTTCTTCTTGTCCTCGTCAGATGGTTTGATCACAAAGTCTTCTTCTTGGGACTCTTCGACAATTGGAGTTAGTTCCTTGACAGGGGTTGGCACAAGAGTTGATGCTTCTTGGGCAGGTATTATGCTTTCCAATTGTTGGATCTCTTGTTGGAATTGTTGTTGATAGTCAAGTTTCAAGTTACCAGTGTTGAATTGGTCAAAATCAAAGAAACTAGAATCAGTGAAGGCAGTTAAAGTGTCATCATTACTGGTGAACACTGGCAGTTCTTCCATGTTTAGACCTGAAATGTAATCCATTGTGTAAGATTGTCCGTTATTGGTGACAGTAGGCTAACGAAAACTGAAGCTTGGGGAGGTGCAAAAACGGTGAAATTCTAGGTAAATCAACGTGATCAGCGCTATGCTCAGTGATGTGTAATATCAGCGATTGCACTCAGGATGAAAAAGTGATCTTAATGGGTATCGAATGTGATTTTATAAGAATTTAGGAAAGAGTTAAAGTAAAATCCCCCGAAATGATTCACAGGAAAATTTTGGTATTTGTCAGAAAATTTCGATACATGCAGCATAAGCCAATGAGGTTAAAGATCTTGAGAAACACTCGGATAATGCCCGCTTAGAATCGTTGTTTCTCTTAGGTACTTGACTATGAGACTATTAGGGGATCTGGTATTTCAACAGTGTAATTTCTGTCCTTAAAACGCCACTGGAACCATACTTAAAAGCACCTTTCCCACTTGAAGTTTGCGGTTGTTGCGTGGGAGCCAATCGGAGTCAAAACCGTTACAGGGATCTAAAGAGAACTCTCAATCAATACAAACAAAAGACCCCAACAAGAAGACCCAGGACTGAACAAGTAAGCACGTAGCTCTTCTTAACATTAGTGTTTGTTCATGAACATACACCCATAAACCCCAGAGAGATAAGTTTGACACATTTTTTTTGTTATCATTGATACTGTGGTGGCCACTTACACGAGTGGCTCCTCTGCCATTTTCAGCAGGGCAAGCGCCTTGTGGTGTCCGGGTGTCGTGGATGTCCTGGGTGCATCTGTCACATGACTTGGCACGTGGATATCATGTGACCTTGGTATCTTTGATAGTGTAATTTGAATCCTTCATATTTAACGTGTCTCTGAACCTCTCTTAAACAAGATAAAACAAGATTATTGACGGATATGGTGAAAGCTGAGACAGATCTATCTTCTCAGGACTCCAGTGGCTCTGTAACTGCTGTGGAATACATCTCCTCCCAGTTGAGCTTGTGAGTTACCTCTGCCCCCCTTTCCACTGGCCTAAATATTAACCTCATCGCGTTCAGAGAAAGAGAAGCTAAGGAGCTGATGCCATACGATCCCAACACATGCACATACACCATTGGTCCATTGAGACAACAGCTATACGCATGCATAACCTGTCTTGAGAAAACCGGAATGCCTGCTGGTGTTTGTTACAGTTGCTCCATCCAATGTCATGCCGATCATGAATTGGTTGAATTGTTCACAAAGAGAAATTTCACCTGTGACTGTGGTACCACTCGTATAAAATCGCCCTGCTATTTGAGAAACAAAGTCGAGGATGATATCCCATCGAGTGATAATGAATACAACCCTAACTTTAGAGGGAAATTCTGTCATTGTGAAACGCAATATGATCCAAATGAGGAAACTGGGAATATGCTTCAGTGTATTCTAGGTGACGTGTGTCAAGAGGATTGGTTTCATGATTATTGTATAATGGGGTTGCCTAAGTTTGAAAAGGAGATTAAAGATGAAGGAGAGAACAAATTGGACCAATTAAAAGAAGTCGAAGTTGGTGAAGAAAACACAAATGAAAATGAAGTGGCCATTGATGGTTTCCCAAGATTTGAAGACTTTGACACGTTTATTTGTTGGAAGTGTGTCAATGCTCATAAGCCATTCTTTGAGATTATCAAGTTTGATGGAAATATTGTGGAGGAAGTTTTACAACGTGTCGAAGCTAGTTCAATCTCAAAGAGAAACGAAAAATTGATGCAGAATAAAGATGGGATATTCAAAAAGAGAAAAATCGATTATGACTATTCGTTGTTCTTAAAGCACAACCATGAGATCAATTTCGCAACGTTACTCAAAAATAATTCAGATTGTAAGATATTAAGTGATTTCCTGAAGACTTTCCCACATTTATTGAAAGATGAAGTCATTTATGAACCATTATCAGATGAGGATGATGATGATACGAGCTCCATCTATGACCTTGGTGCCAAAGCCATCAACTCATTACCTAGAGAGAAGGCCATTGAAGGTGTTCAAGCATATGAAAACATTAAGAATAAACTAAAAGATTTCTTAGCACCTTTCGCCAAAGATGGGAAAATCGTCGAGAAGGAAGATATTGAATCATTCTTCCAGGATTTAAACTCTAAGAAATAGCATAAGATATTATCACATCCGTTTAATAATAAGGTTTGAAGAACTCATCTATACGTTTCATGACATCGATATGTAAAATCTCATCTTTGTAAATTAAAGATCCTTTCTTGAAAATTTCAGGTTCATTGTTGTAATTAACGTTAAATTCTTTGAACAATATTTCATTTTTATCGGCACTCAATGTCCCTGCTAGCCTATTCTCAGCTTCAGTCGTAGTCATTCCAGCTTTTTGCACTAATGTCCAAAAAGTGGTATTGTACAAGTTATTAATATGAGTATCGACAAACCTCCAGCTCAGATAATCTTTAATCGTCTTCAAGTTCGGGTATGTCACAGCTCTACCATCAAATGTGGGCAGATGTTTCACATGTAACTCTTGATCAGGGAAGAATTTGGACCACAATTGAACATAATTTGCAGTAAATAGACTCACAACAGTGGTGACCAACTTTGCTTCTCTTCTGTTGAACAGCTCAGTATGAGGCTGGAACACAAAACTGTACTCATCACTCTCACCAAATGCAAGAAAGATGTCCTTCAGGGCTCTCTTGACGTTTAAAGCAGCAGCATTTGATAGGTTTAGTGCCCTGATATCATTTGGTTTAATGAATTGGTAGTGCTCTGAAAACTTGTGGAATCCCCGACCATCGATCCGTATCACGATGAAAGTGTCCTGAAGAAGGATTTTATCTCTCTCGTATTGTTTCACGTACTCAAAACGAGATTTGGCCATTGGAATTAGTGAGATTTTGGATGTCAAGCACAGTTCTTCTTCATCATTCTCCATTAAATTTTCTCTAATCCCGAAATTAAACGTTTCAGTCCTTGTTACTAACTATTCAGACTGACAACCCTTTTGTTTAGTCTTTGAGCATCCTGTACACAATACAAGGGTTTCTTACGTTTTACTCTGCTCATTGTAGCTTTTCTTCCGGTTTGAGATGTTTAGAACAGTGTTTCAGCTGTTTCTTCCAGTGTAGAACGTTACAGTTGAGTTCTTTGATGATTTATGACTCAAGGTCTTGAACCACAAATTAAAACGCAGAAGAAATCCTATGCTACTGTCAATTGAAGGTATTTCAAGCATTGGCCTACACTTTGTGAAAGCAGGACATAAGGCTTGAAAATATTAGCTGGTTGGATATGCTGGAATTGTCGCATATAGTTTTTAGATGTGATGTGCTTTCTACTACTACAATTAGTCTTGAGAGCTTCAAAACATTTTTGAATTTGTCTTTCCGAGGTTGATGATCGTTACATAGTCCAAGGACTGGGTCTGTTTTCAGAGAGAATTGCTTGTTAGAAACTTGGATATGTTGCTAGTAATTGGTATCCATAACGGCCAACAGTCGTGCCCTGCACGATGAGCACAATTAAAATCAAAGTTAGTACGTGATATCCAAAAAGAAAGATCCTCGATAATTTCAGCTCGCCCCTTTCCCTTAAGCTGTATCTCCCTATCAATAAAACAAAACCAGAAGACACATTCCCATTCCCTTTTGCTAAGAAATGGCCTCTCTACTTGATATCAAATCATCTGCGCTGCTTTTGGCAATTTTCGCGAACAGTTTTGATTTTTTTTTCTTTTTTAGAAAAATTTTAAATACAAGTGAAGACACTTTTAACTTGAAAACGGTCAATTCATCTTCTCAAATCCTCCCGTACCTTCCATTAATTTCTCCTGTATCGTACTTCATTATGGGTGCTCAATTCAGAACGGCGGATTTTAGAACTCTTGAGCGTGAAAAGCGTTTCAAGAACCCTCCAAAGGACAAATCAGCTTATCCTCTACTTCAAGAAGCTGTCAAACCACATGTTGGTTCCTTCAATGCCCTTACTGAAGGTCCAGGTGGTGGTCTATTGAACTTGGGTGTCAAAGACATTGGTACCAAGACCATTTTTGATTCTAATGATCCAGATAGACTAGGTAACAAGTTGAAGATCAGAGTTGATTCAGTTCAATTAGCCAGACCTCAAGTACCACAGAATGATAAATTATCCATTGATAGAAAGATATGGCCTTCTGAAGCAAGAGAAAGAATGGTCTCTTATAGAGGTAGATTACTACTGAAGGTTGCTTGGTCTGTTAACGACGGCGACGAAATCACAGAAGTTAGAGAAGTTGGTCAAGTGCCTATCATGTTGCAATCCAATAGATGTCATTTGGAAGGTCTATCACCAGATCAATTAGTGAGCCAAAAAGAAGAATCCGATGAACTAGGTGGTTACTTTATTGTTAATGGTATTGAAAAGTTGATTCGTATGTTGATTGTCCAACGTCGTAACCATCCAATGGCTATCATCCGTCCATCGTTCGCCAATAGAGGTGCCTCATATTCTCCATTTGGTATCCAAATCAGATCAGTAAGACCAGATCAAACATCACAAACCAATGTTTTGCATTACTTAAACGATGGTAATGTTACTTTTAGATTCTCATGGAGGAAGAGTGAATATTTGGTCCCAGTTGTCATGATCTTAAAGGCTTTGATTGAAACCAATGACCGTGAAATCTTTGATGGGATTGTGGGTTCTGACAGTGAAAACTCTTTCTTGACTGATCGTTTGGAATTGTTGTTAAGATCTTACAAAAACTACAATTTGAACACCAACAAAGAGACTTTAGCCTACTTGGGTGACAAATTTAGAGTTGTCTTCAACGCTACACCAGATGTCTCAGATGTTGATGTTGGTAAAGAAGTCTTGAAACGTATCGTGTTGGTTCATTTGGATGACAACAGAGATAAGTTCAGAATGTTACTGTTCATGATCAGAAAATTATACACCTTAGTCGCTGGTGATTGCTCCCCAGATAATCCAGATGCTACCCAACATCAAGAAGTCTTATTAGGTGGTTTCCTATATGGTATGATCATCAAGGAAAAGATTGAAGAATACTTGAACAACTTTAGACTGCAAATCCAATCAGATGTAAATCGTGGGATTGCGATCAATTTCAATGACAGAAAGTACTTGACTAGAGTCTTCACAAGAATCAATGAAAATATTGGTCAAAAACTACAATACTTTTTATCCACTGGTAACTTGGTTTCTCAATCCGGTCTAGATTTACAACAAGTTTCTGGTTACACTGTTGTGGCTGAAAAGATTAACTTCTACCGTTTCATTTCACATTTCAGAATGGTGCATAGAGGTTCCTTCTTTGCCCAATTGAAAACTACTACTGTTAGAAAGTTGTTACCTGAATCATGGGGGTTTTTATGTCCTGTCCATACTCCTGATGGTTCTCCATGTGGTTTGTTAAACCATTTCGCCCATAAGTGTGCTATCTCCACCACTGCCAGTGATGTCTCTAAGGTCCCAGAAGCCCTATCTGCCCTAGGTGTTTCTCCTGCTCATGTTTTCGCTGCTGGTCCAAATGTCTGTTGTGTTCAACTAGATGGTAAAATTGTCGGTTGGACTACTCATGATCAAGCCAAGATTGTCGCCCAAACTCTAAGATTCTGGAAGATTGAAGGAACTCATGGCTTACCTTTGGATTTAGAAATTGGTTACGTTCCTTCATCAACAAAGGGTCAATATCCAGGTCTGTTCATCTTTGGTGGCCATTCAAGAATGATGCGCCCAGTTCGTTACTTACCATTAGACAAACAAGATATTGTTGGTCCATTTGAACAAGTCTACATGGACATTGCCGTTACTCCAGAAGAAATCCAGAACAACATTCACACTCATGTTGAATTCACTCCAACCAACATCTTATCTATCTTAGCCAACTTGACTCCATTCTCAGATTTCAACCAATCTCCAAGAAACATGTACCAATGTCAGATGGGTAAACAAACCATGGGTACTCCAGGTGTTGCTCTGTGCCACAGATCAGATAACAAATTATACAGACTGCAGAGTGGTCAAACTCCAATTGTGAAGGCCAACTTGTATGATGATTATGGTATGGATAACTTCCCTAACGGTACCAATGCGGTTGTTGCTGTCATTTCTTACACTGGTTACGATATGGATGATGCTATGATTATCAACAAATCTGCAGATGAGAGAGGTTTCGGTTATGGTACTGTCTACAAAGTTGAAAAGATTGATCTATCAGCTTCAAGACGTCGTGGTGACCCAATCACTCAACACTTCGGGTTTGGTGCTGACGAATGGCCAAAGGAATGGAGAAACACTTTAGATGTTGATGGTTTGCCAATGATTGGTACCAGAGTTGAAGAAGGTCATCCAATTGCTGCCTATTATGATGAAACTTCAGGTAAGACTAAAGTGAAAACTTACCACTCATCTGAAGGTGCCTTCATTGAAGAAGTCAAATTGTTAGGTGAAGAAAATTCTGATTCTGAATTCCAGCAATTGACCATCAAATATCGAATCACTCGTGCTCCACTGATTGGTGATAAATTCTCGTCCAGACATGGTCAAAAGGGTGTTTGTTCCAGAAAATGGCCACAAATTGACATGCCATTCAGCGAAACTGGTATCCAACCTGATGTCATTATCAACCCACATGCTTTCCCTTCACGTATGACCATTGGTATGTTTGTTGAATCTCTAGCTGGTAAATCAGGTGCACTACATGGTATTGCCCATGATTCTACACCATGGAAGTTTAGTGAAAATGATACCCCTGCTGATTACTTTGGTGAACAATTGAGAAAAGCCGGTTACAACTACCATGGTAATGAACCTATGTACTCTGGTGCCACTGGTGAAGAATTGAGATGTGATATCTATATTGGTGTTGTCTACTATCAAAGATTGAGACACATGGTTAACGATAAGTTCCAGGTCCGTTCAACTGGTCCAGTGAATTCATTGACTATGCAACCTGTTAAAGGTCGTAAGAGATCCGGTGGTATTCGTGTTGGTGAAATGGAACGTGATGCCCTGATTGGCCATGGTACAGCCTTCTTACTGCAAGATCGTCTGTTGAACTCCTCAGATTACGCCCAAACAACCATCTGTCGTGGTTGTGGTTCTTTACTGTCTTCACAAACTTCAGTTCCAAGAATTGGTTCTAGTGCCAGCATACGTTGTCGTAACTGTTCCAGTAAGTTTGAACACTCTTCTACATACGTGGACGAGTCGGATATCTGGGAAGATGGTCAAGGTAAGAAGTTTATTGGTGGTAACAACGTCACCACTGTTGCTATTCCATTCGTGTTGAAATACTTGGATTCAGAGTTAGCTGCTATGGGGATCCGTATGCGTTACAACGTGGAGCCAAAATAGAGGAAGAAGAGCCACCAGAGGGAGGAAGAAGTGGCGCGCATTTGCATTGTCGATAGATTTGTACATTAAAAAAAAAGAACACACTAATAGTTAACTTGTTGTATCAGTAGTGGATCTCGGAGTTATCGTATAACTCCGGCTATAACCTCGAAGACCCGAACTGGAAAATCGCGAAATCACCGATTTTTCTTTTTTCTGATTTTCTGAAAAAGAGCGAAAAAGGCAACGACATCATCGACGTGTTCTGTTCCAAAGCGCACCTTCTCGGCCCTTTCAACGACGATTGAAGGCCTCCCAGACGTCTCCAGTGGCCTTCCATACACCTGCTCCCGCTCCTTGTCGCTTTTTTGCCGAACCTGTTACCTTTTGAGCACCCTTTTATACCGGCTGTTTGTGGATCTGTTGATTTTATAGAGACATATCCCTTCCCAAATTGCGATCCAGGGGACTATACGCTGTCTATTTTGCGCCTTTCCCAGCTTTAGAGCCTACTGCATCACTGATCACCACCTAACTGTACACGTTCCGTGTTACTATAAACTTTGTGTTAATTGAACGATCCCAATAACTTAAACAAAGAATCACACAATGAGCAAAGTCAGCTCCAACCCGTTCGAGTCTGAACTCTCACACGGATCCAGATCATCGACACCATCACAAGAGAATTCTCCATCTTTCCAATATAGTGTAAAGACCATAGGTGAAACTGTTGATTTTTTCAAGACCCATCTAACTCAAGGTTTAACGTCCACTCAAGAAGTCTCCCAAAGGAGAGGTTTGCATGGTTTGAACGAGCTTACAGCTGACGACGAAGAAAGTTTGGCCTGGAAGTTCTTGCAGACCTTCTACCAGGACCCTTTGATTCTCCTTTTGATTGGTTCCGCTGTTGTCAGTTTCTTGATGGGTAATATTGATGACGCTGTCAGTATCACACTGGCCATTGTAATCGTTGTCACTGTTGGGTTCGTCCAAGAGTATAGATCTGAACAATCCCTACAAGCTTTGAACAAATTGGTTCCTGCTGAGGCTCATTTAATCAGAAATGGTTCCACCCAAGACGTTTTAGCCTCTCAATTGGTCCCAGGTGATTTAGTGCATTTTGGTGTCGGTGATAGAATCCCAGCCGATATCAGATTAACTGAAGCTGTGCATTTGACCATTGATGAATCTAACTTAACTGGTGAGCCTGAACCGGTCCACAAAAACACAGATACTTTAACTTCAACTGGTCCTGGTGTTATTCCATTAACAGGTCGTCATTGCATTGCTTACATGGGTACCTTAGTCCGTGATGGTCATGGTTCCGGTATCGTTGTTGGGACTGGTCACAATACTGCCTTTGGTTCTGTCTTTGAAATGATGAACGATATTGAAAAGCCAAAAACTCCACTACAACAGTCCATGGACAAACTGGGTAAAGATCTTTCTATGGTTTCTTTCATTGTTATCGGTATCATTTGTTTGATTGGTATTATCCAAGGACGTTCATGGTTAGAAATGTTTCAAGTGTCTGTTTCGCTAGCAGTTGCCGCTATTCCAGAAGGTTTACCAATCATTGTCACTGTCACTTTGGCTTTGGGAGTCTTAAGAATGGCACGTCACAAAGCCATTGTTAAACGATTACCAAGTGTTGAAACATTAGGTTCTGTGAATGTTATTTGCTCCGATAAAACAGGAACTTTAACTCAAAACCACATGACTGTCAAACACTTATGGACAGTTGAGATGGGTTCTGAATCTCTAGATGTTGAAAAATACTCCAAGGCCCAATTGAAACAATACTTGACTGAAGACACTAAACAAACTCTTGAGACTGCCAACCTATGTAACAACTCCAAATTTTCCCAAGGAAGTAACAAATACGTTGGTAACCCAACAGATATTGCCCTATTAGAAGCTTTACCTGATTTTGAAATTGAGGATATCAGACCAACAAAGCCAAGAAGTCGTGAATTACCATTTTCATCCACAAGAAAGTATATGGCTGTCACTGTTGCGACTGGTAATAAAAGCAAACATGTTTCTTATGTGAAAGGTGCTGTTGAAAAAGTATTGGCTAGATCCACTCATTTCTTGTCCAAAGACGGAAAAGTCAACAAATTGACTGGTACCCAAATCGAGTTGATCACTGACTCCTCAAACAAACTGGCCTCAAAAGGTTTGAGAGTTTTAGCATTTGCCCACGTCAACAAAGATTTCAAAGATGAACCTGAAGATTTGATCTTCAATGGTTTAATTGGTATGAAAGATCCCCCAAGACCTTCTGTAAAATCTGCTATTGCCACTCTAATCCATGGTGGTGTCCACATTATCATGATCACTGGTGATAGTGAAGCCACTGCTGTTCAAATTGCGAGAGAAATTGGCATAAATGTTTCGGATGTTGAAAGAAACGTTTTAACTGGGGACAAATTAGATCACATGGATGAAGATACCCTAGCCCAAGTCATTGCCCAAGTTTCTGTCTTTGCTAGAACCACTCCTGAACATAAAGTTCAGATTGTTCGTGCTCTTCAAAAGAGAGGTGATGTTGTTGCTATGACTGGTGATGGTGTCAATGATGCACCAGCTTTGAAATTGGCCGATATAGGTATTAGTATGGGTAAAATGGGTACAGATGTTGCTAAAGAGGCTTCAGATATGGTTTTGACCGATGATGACTTCTCTACAATTTTGAACGCTATTGAAGAAGGTAAAGGTATTTTCAACAACATACAGAACTTCTTGACATTCCAATTATCCACTTCTGTTGCTGCATTGTCTTTAGTTGCGTTTGCTACTTTTTTCAAGCTACCAAACCCATTGAATGCTATGCAAATCTTATGGATCAACATTTTGATGGATGGTCCACCTGCCCAATCATTAGGTGTTGAACCTGTTGATCATGAAATTATGAACAAACCACCAAGAAAGAGAGACGCAGCTATCTTAACTGAAGCCGTTTTGAAGAGAATGTTGATGAACGCTGCTTTTGTCATTGTTGGCACCTTATACGTTTATGTGAGGGAAATGAAAGATGATCAAATTACAGCTAGAGATACAACGATGACTTTCACTTGTTTTGTTCTATTTGATATGTTCAACGCCTTGAGTTGTCGTCATCCTACAAAATCTATCTTGGAACTAGGTTTCACAAATCAGATGTTCAACTTGGCTGTTCTCGGTTCTTTGGGTGGTCAATTGTGTGCCATTTATATTCCATTCTTCCAAGCCATTTTCCAAACTGAAGCCCTTTATTTCAGTGATTTGGTATTCTTGATATTGACTGCCAGTTCAGTGCTCATTTTTGACGAAGGTAGAAAATATTTCTTAAGACAGAGACAAGAAGTGTATTCAATTGTTTAAAAATTAATCTATAGAGACTTCCATTATAAATTGTTTAATATCTTCTTGATAAAAAGTTTTTAAATTACATGTATTGTTACAATCTATATGATTTCTGATGCAGCTTTTTTCAGTCTGTTCATGATCGCCAGACCCTCGTTAATTTCATCGACACTCTCCACAAAGATAATGTCCACATTCCTATCCTCATCCAGATCTCTTAAATATTTGAACAAATTAGTGGAAATGGTTTGTTTGTTCTTTCCTAGGTTCTCAACTATTCCATCAAATTCATCGCCTTTGAAGTGTTCGCCTGTTAGAAGCCCCAGTTTCTTCTCCCCTAGCCCATACTTCTTGATATATGCTTTAATGGACTCTTCTTTCTCCACAAGAACGACTTTTGCAGTTGGTGAATAATGCTTATATTTCATACCTGGAGTCTTCACAACTTCATTCTCATCAGCAACTTTCTTAGCAACTCTGACATTCTGCCATTTTTCACCACCAAACTTTTTGATCTGTTCTAAACTGACACCACCTGGCCTCAATAGCATTGGAGGGTCACTTAGACCGTCCACTACCGTGGACTCAACACCAACTTGTGAGTTTCCACCATCTAAGATAAGAGGAATTTTTCCCTGTAGATCATGATGAACGTGGGATGCCAGCGTGGGACTTGGTCTAGTGGATGCATTAGCAGAAGGAGCAGCGATAGGGACGTTGGCTAAATGAATCAAAGCCCTAGCGATAGGGTGTGATGGTAATCTGATGGCAGCAGTCGGTTGTCCAACTGTTGTCAATTTCGATAGTCTTGAATCTTCAGAATATGGAATCAAGATAGTCAATGGACCAGGCCAAAACTTATCCACAAGTGGTTTATAGATCTCTGGGATATCAACGTTGAACAATTCCTTTACTTGGGCCTTTGTGGAAATATGAGATATTAATGGGTTGTCTGCAGGTCTGTTCTTTGCTTTGTAAATGTTCTTCACGGACGCATCATTAAAAGAGCAACCACCAAGACCATACACCGTCTCTGATGGGAATGCAACAACATTATCAGTGGTAGCTAAGATCATGGCAGCTTCTTTCAAGTTTGTCTCCGTTTCGGGATCAGATATGGTTAGTTTGTCATCTTTATCGAATTTTATAGTCGACCCATCGACTTTCAAGATCTTGGTTTCAAACGGTGTAGTATTGGAGGCCATCTTGCGTATCAAGTGTGAAATGGGCCTTTTCATAAACGATTTGGTCAAACTCAGAGAAGGTAAAGAAGTTAATATCTTAGCATCACAACGTCATTTTAAGCCACTTTTACTTAAAAAATTGCTGCTCATCGGGTGGGAAAAAAAAATAAAGAGTGGTTATGAGGATTTCCGCATATGGTAATAGTCTCCTTTGGGAAATATTTCGAGACTTCAGGTGTATATCAAATATACGAAGCAGGAAATGGTCTAATATTATCTTTCTCTTGTTACTTGATATTTGAATGGTTATTGGTATTAACAATATATTTAATTCAATATATATCTCTGATCGTGGATTAGAGATTTGAATTCAAAATTCAAAATGATGAAGGAAATGCATATTATAATCCGGGCCGTCGGCAAATTAGCTGTATTACTATTGAACTATTAAAAGCTTATGAATAGTGGTTTTCCCACTTGAAAGCCTTGGGCTTCCGATACAGATCTAGCCTCAATGCCCGGTCTGCTCGAGAAGTCTAAATAACGGCTCTGAAGTCATATTGAGAAATGATTCTGAAAGAATCATTCGTGTAATCGATTATCGTATTGATTGCAGAGGATTAGTTGAATTGTTTCATCAATTTACACCGTCCAGCCTGTTCGAATCATTGAACCCCAACAAGATATATGGATGGTTGGTTTTACCCTCCATCATCAGCTTTTTCCATAACGATTAATAAGTGAATAAATTCTCTTTGTCGGGAAAAGCATCGCTCCTATCAAGTTCATAGATCGAGTTAAAGGTCGTCACAATTTAGTAAAAGGGAAAACTGAAAGCTGTTGAGGTAGAAACCAACCAAACAGTACAGAGTCATATCAAAAGGCCACAAAGATGTACTGAATGACTACCGCTAGTGAGATTCGAATGTGTTGGACCTAGGCTAAGACCGTTAGCAAAATTTAGTTAGGTGGAACCGACCGAACTCAGGCACCGTTCGCCGATAAGAGCCTCAACGTTGAACAAAGGAAGCTTGTTCCCAGGTGGGGCATTGTTTAATGCTACCCCGTCATTCGCGTTGGCAGGAGCTCTTGCCCAATGAGAACGCAAGAAAGTGGTCGTTTGAAAAATCGGAAGGTCGAGCACTTTCACTGACTCCACAGTTTACATCATCATGCAGCCTTGACACCTGTTCTGTAGTATTTAGGTACCGAAACCATGGCATCAGGCACCAACACTGCTGTAATGTTCTGGGGCTAAAGATCAATAAAACAGGGCGAAATGCTAGCAACCATTTCGTTGATCCACATGTATAAAAGAGACTTCTTCCCCAGATTTTGTGAATCATATTCAATAACCCCAGATCTGTAGTCTTTTCAACTCTACTCTATCAAACCATGGGACTAGAAAACAACAAAATAGCAAGAAAGTTCATCAAGTTTGACGAAAAAACTGAAGGATCTAGTTCCTTCAGTATTGTCATTGGTCTGCTAGCTGCCTTCGGTGGTATTCTATTCGGTTATGATATTGGTACCATCAGTGGTATCATGGCCATGAAATGGGTCTTGATGCACTTCCCAGAGGATCAACCTCCACATGATGGAATGCCTGGTTCTTTCTCTTCCCAAGAAAATTCTTTGATTGTTTCCATCTTATCCATTGGTACTTTTGTTGGTGCCATCAGTGCTCCATTCATATCTGATACCCTTGGTCGTCGCTGGTCTTTAATTATTGGTACGTTAGTCGTCTTCAATGTTGGGATTATTCTACAAACTGCTGCTACTGATATTGCTTTACTATGTGTTGGCAGAACTGTTGCTGGTATTGGTGTCGGTATTGTTTCCGCTGTCGTTCCATTGTACCAGGCTGAAACTGTACCAAGATGGATCCGTGGTGCTATCACTGGTTGTTATCAATTAGCAATTGCCTTAGGTTTATTATTAGCAGCTTGCTTCAACCAAGCTACTCATGCTGTCAACTCCACCGCATCATACAGATTCCCAATCGCCATTCAGTTTCTATGGTCATTAGTCATCACCATCAGCATGATCTTTTTACCAGAAACTCCAAGATTCTTCGTGTCCAAGGGAAAGAACGAGGAGGCTGCCAAATCTTTAGGCCGTATCAGAAGATTACCGATTGATCATCCTGCATTGATAGATGAGTTGGGTGAAATAGAAGCCAACTTCCAATTTGAACAGAGTTTTGGTAAAGCTGGCTGGTCTGATTGTTTCAAGACTGGTAATTCTCAATTGAAGAGATTAGCAACTGGTATGGGTTGCCAAATGTTTCAACAATTGTCTGGTAACAACTTCATCTTCTATTTCGGTACAACATTCTTCAAAAACTCTGGTATCAAAAACTCTTTCTTGATCACTGTTGCTACCAACGTTGTGATGTTCGGTATGACTATTCCAGGTATCATCTTTGTTGAAACTGCCGGTCGTCGTATCCTTCTATTGATTGGTGCAGCAGGTATGGCCTCTTCCCAATTGATCATTGCTATTGTGGGTACTACATCGGACTCAGATTCTGCAAACAAGTGTCTGGTGGCCTTTACATGTATTTGTATTGCCTTTTATGCCACTACATGGGCGCCAGTGTGTTGGGTCATTGTTGGGGAGATCTTCCCACTACGTACCAGAGGTAAATCTGTTGCCTTATCCACAGCTTCTAACTGGATCTGGAACTTTGCTATTGCATATGCTACTCCATATTTGGTCGATAAGAAACCTGGTTCTGCTGGTTTGGAATCAAAAGTTTTCTTTATCTGGGCAGGTTTCAACATCATTAATTTCATCTTTGCCTACTTCATGGTGTATGAAACCAAGGGTTTGACATTGGAGCAGATTGATGAGTTGTACGAAACCGTTCCTCATGCTTGGGAATCAAGAAGCTTCGTTCCAACTGATCACAGATACACTAATGCCATTCAAGGTGCTCTAACTACTGATGTGGAGTTTGAGAATGCAAGCTTGGAAAAACCTGACATCGAACACTATGAAAGAAAAGCGGCTGCTTGATGCAGCCCATTCTAATCACCTTAGTTAAAACTTAATGAATCACGATTTCGTTTGATATGATGTGTTTTGTAGCCAACTTTCAAAAAAATTGTAAAAAGAATATGATTACATAAAAACTGGTGCCGATCTCGGATTAACCCTGCCGTATTATTTTTTTTGGCAAGAAAACAACCCCAAGTTGACAAGACTAGTGTTGTCTTGACGGAAAAATATACGGAGTAATTTGATTAACCGGAACACAATTTGATTGGACGAACCATCGTTATCTTGTCCGAGTCATCAAACAAGCGAATAGGGAAAAAGGGTTACAATCAGGCCACGGCTCAAATTATTCTACAGTATATTCTCCGCCTTATTTTTTTTATATCCTGCACCCCAGAAGCCCGGATAAATGTAAGTCCGCACCGCATACGGAGAAATAAGAAAAACCCTGCATTCCCCGCCAAATGTATGCAGCCATATTTAAGCCTTACAACTGCTTTTTTCCTCCACAAAGCGGAAAAAACGCAGACGCCCTTTAAAGCAGGTTTCCTCATTAGTCATGCGGGGTATAAACAAAGTTCCGGACAGCCACGTATTCGGGGCTGGGCCAAAACTATTCGGAGCAACCCTTTTCTTTCTATAGGCAGGGAAGTCCAAGCGTTCTCTGACATCTTTTTAGTAGATACTTGATGATCGTATCCTTTCAACGACGGAGCCCCTTTTGTGTTACATAAGGCTTGGCCTAGAGACTCATATCATCTGACTCGTGTGATTGACCACAACTGTACATCTGTCACAAAAAAATAACACCCAACAAACTCTGGAGAATACCGAATGGAAAAAGCAAAAAAGAAGCAGTAATGCAGCTTTTAACCCACTCCCAAAAAATGACCTGATGCCTTATTGTGCGTATCTGTGCATAGTGCCTCTTTCTATATATCCCATATAATTCCAGCCTCATATAAAGGCCCTTGAATTCCCATCCCAAGACTATTTTGAGATTTTGAATAGCTCCATCGAAAAAATCGAAATGGGTTTAGAAGATTCAAAGATTGTCCGTCGTTTCATCAAGTTTGATGAAAAAACAGAGGGTTCCACCACTGTGGGGATCCTTATTGGGTTGTTTGCCGCCTTTGGTGGTATTTTGTTTGGGTACGATACTGGTACCATTGCTGGTATCATGGCTATGAAATATGTGTTGAAGCATTTTCCTGAGGATAACCCTGGTATTGATGGCCAGCCTGGTACATTCTCTTCTGGTGAAAGTTCATTGATCGTGTCCATTTTGTCTGTTGGTACGTTTTGCGGTGCCTTGGGTGCTCCACTACTGAGTGATACCCTTGGTCGTCGTTGGACCTTGATCATCGCTACACTGTTTGTTTTCAACTTTGGTATCATCTTACAAACTGCTACTACAGGTATTGATCTATTAGTCGCTGGTAGAGTCTTTGCTGGGTTGGGTGTTGGTATGGTTTCCTCAGTGATTCCTATGTATCAAGCTGAAACTGTTCCAAAATGGATTCGTGGTGCTATTACCTCAACTTATCAATGGGCTATTACTATTGGGTTGTTATTAGCTGCTTGTATTAACCAAGGTACTCATGCAATTGACTCTTCAGCAAGTTACAGAATTCCTATTGCCATTCAATTCTTGTGGTCGTTGATCATCACAGTTGGTATGTTTTTGTTACCAGAGACTCCAAGATTCTGGATCTCCAGAGGTAAGCATGAAAATGCCAGCCGCTCCTTGAGTCGTATTAGAAGACTACCAGAGGACCATCCAGCTTTGATTGATGAATTAGGTGAAATGACTGCTAATTATGAATTTGAATCCTTGCATGGGAAGAGTTCCTGGTTGGATTGTTTCTCATTCAAGAATAGACAATTAAAGAGATTAATGACCGGTATTTGTCTACAAGCATTGCAACAATTGACTGGTATCAACTTCATTTTCTACTATGGTACTACTTTTTTCAAGAACTCTGGTATCCAAAACTCTTTCGTGATCACTATTGCTATGAACATCGTTAACGTTGGTATGACAATCCCAGGTATCTTATCTATTGAAATTTTAGGTCGTCGTACATTATTGTTGATTGGTGCTGTTGGTATGTGTGTTTCAGAATTCTTGGTTGCTATCATCGGTACTGCAACAGACTCTTCAGCAGCTAACAAGTGTCTGATTGCATTTTCTTGTATCTTTATTGCTTTCTTTGCTGCTACATGGGGTCCTATCTGTTGGGTTATTACTGGTGAGATTTTCCCATTGAGAACAAGAGCTAAGTCTATTGCCATGTCTACTGCTTCAAACTGGCTGTTCAATTTCGCCATTGCCTACTCAACACCATACTTGGTTGATAAGAAACCTGGTTCTGCTGGTTTAGAGTCGAAGGTTTTCTTCATCTGGGGTGGTTGTAACTTTTTGTGCATTGTTTTCGCTTACTTCTTTGTCTATGAAACCAAAGGTTTATCCTTGGAACAAATTGATGAATTGTACGAGACTGTTCCACATGCTTGGAAATCCAGAGGCTTTGTTCCTACCGACCACAAGTTCACCAGAGCCATCTTTGGTGATGCTGCTGTTAGTGACTTGGAACACGACCATGAGAAACCACAGTTGGACCACAATAACAACAGCGGTGCCAGTGACGTTTAAGTCAAATATGCAATCAAGATTTATAATGATATCACGGATTAATTTGTTCATACAATAAGTAGTTGTCACGTAGTAGACCAAGCAGCATCTCGATTTGGTGAGTGTTGCCGATGACCAGGAGAGCCCCTCTTAGGCTCAAACCCCAAGATCTGGGGTAGAAAATGACGGGTAGGAGAGGTATTTAGGTGGGGGAAGTTGTTGGAGCAGGAAGTGGGGAGGAATGACTTAGCTGCAATAGCTCTATCACGATAAACGTAGCTCTGAAACCTCTGCGACCGCTTTAAGTTGACCCTTTGATGTTTTCTCCCTTTCTCATCTCTCTCGGAGGAACTTTTACCAGCCTGCATAAATAACCTGCATGTGGAAAAAAAAATCTCCTGCGTACAAAATTAATTATTAGAAGGAAACGCCGCTTACGAACCCTTCTGCCCGTGGAGGAACTGTAGGAGAAAAATCTGCAAGCCTACAAAGCCCCCATTCCGGATTTTTTTTCTCCCCATATTCCTGCATCAGTTGGCTTCTTATTGGCTGGCTCTCCGAACATGGGAGAAGATTACTCCTTTGGCTTTGTTGACTGGGTCTCTGGGAAAAACCCTGCAAAGCGGGCAAAGCAGGTAAGACACCCGTTGACCAAAAGTGGTGCTACAACAACCCACAATAAGAGTTTACGCATGATTTCCAGCAGCATTCAACAGGTTTCACCGCATCAAATAAGCTCCTCTCTACAAAAACTCGTTAAACATGTAAACAGATCCGTTCTAAATATTCCCACCCAAGCAGAGAACAGGCATTGAGATAGGACCACTGCTCAAGAGCTGTTAGCCTTGAACAGGGTTTCGTGCGCCAAGGCCTAAATACACTTCCAACTCTCAGCCTTTCGACCACAATGACTCCCGGAGTATACATGATCCACAAGGTGAAATGTGGATTCGTGGTCCGATTTCGTCCATTCATCAATGCCATAAGATCTGTTATTCCTTTCGGGGATTGTGTTCACCAAGATCCGCATCGGTTTACTATGATACCAGTGAAGTCCCTCAAACTTATTACCTCTAGATCACATCAAATTTGATGACAAGAAGAATACATTATGAATAACTACAACATCAAAGAAGTCATACTCGTTTATTAGATCTAACACCAGCTAGCTTATTTCTTAGTGCCTTCGGAGGCACCTTCTTTAGCACCAGTCAAGGCACCAGAGACGTATTCAGCAGCATCGTTCAAGGTCTTTTTGGCAGAGTCAACATACTCGCCGGCAGTTTCGCTGATGGACTTACCATGGGCATCGACATTGGACTTAGCATCATCGTGACCAGATTGAACAGCATCACCCAATGATTGGGAGGCGGATTTAGAGTCTTCTGGTTGGACTTTACCTTGGAGTTTGTCAACACCATCGGTGACAGCTTCTTTACCTTGTTGGAGGTATGACTTTTGGGATTCTGGGGTGATGGCTTCAGAGGCCTTGTCAGTGAATGATTTTCTGTTTAAGTCGGACATTTGTGAATTAATCTATGGAGTACTTGCTGGAGGAAAAAGATGAGATGGAAGAATTGAAACAGGGGGAGATCAAGGGTATTTATACTGGAACTCTAAACATTCGGAAAGTTGTAGAACAACAAGGAAGAGTAGTCCATTTGTTGCTATTTTAACATGATGATGCAATGTAGCAACTGTGAACAGCAAACACAACTGTGAAAACCCAAAACGTCATGAGCCCTGGGAATGGAGCACCAACAGGAATCAAATGGAGGAAAACAAATGGACTACTGAGAACTCACAGAGGTAGCTGTGGATCAGTTGTGTAGTTTAACAAGCTTAGGAAGTCGTTCATAACCTCCCGGTTTAACTCATGATGTTTACTATACACACAACTTTTGGTTCCTCAATAACCTGAAATTCCACCACAATTGACAGGTGGCAGTTTTTTGGGAGACTGTGCCTCGTAGCAAACAAAAGGTTCCAAACCAGAGTCAGAGTCAGGAATTCCGCCTGCCGAGAAGCAAGTTTAGTTTATTGTTTGCCAGTTTTACCAACTTTTACGACATTGTGCAGATTCTCTTAAAAGTGACACCTTTCATATCACGTGATTCAGAATTACGCTTTTGGGCCCTTCTCAGTTCTTGAGTAGTGTGTTCTGTAGATAGTGTTAATGAGTTATTCTTTAGTGTCAAAGGAGTTATTTGAGTGATAGTGATTCCAGGAGCGTTGAATAGACAAAAAGGATTATTGAAACTATCGGATAAGTTGTCCAGAACCATAAGCAGCTTTTTATCTGGCGAGAGAAACAGCCAATTTTATCTCTGATCCCTTAAAGGAAACCCCAGAGTTTAGGGGAGTTTACTATAAGGGGAACATAACACTGAACAACAAATGCCTGTGATTCCTAACGGACCCGGATGGGCTCATGAGAATCCAACCACGGCCCAAGAAGAGGCACAGAGCATCTACAGCCTACCGCACTCCAGAACGAGAATCCCTATAAGAAGAGTCGGAAACATTAGCTTATCTAACCTTCTCGATACTGAGCCCCAAATAATAGACCATAGCGACTCAGATCTGTCCTACGACGAACGAGAACATGACGATGCCCTATTCAGCATGTCTCCTCCAAGACCACCAGCCAACCTGGCTAGCCAGAGACGCAGCAGCAACTCCTTCAGAGGCGAGCTTACAAACAGACACCAAAGGCCAGGCTCAATCTGGGAAAGTGACACATACACACAACTTCATTCTTTAAACAACCTGCCACGGTTACAAGGACATCCTGTCGGACTTACCGTTGGGTCATTGAACAACAGTATACTGAGAAGCGTCAATACTGAGACTCCACCTTTCACGCCTAATCCAACTTTCCCACAGTCATCAAACAGCAATTTTCGCTCCAGGATCCCCAACTTTAGAAATGGGAGCTTTGTCAATGACATTAACATACACTCTACAGAATCGTTATTGAACGAGATGAATGGGCCTATGAACTCTGACACTGTGTTCTTTGACCTTGTGCACGATGGTCATCCGAATTTCGACTCTGAACCACCTCATCAACAGTCACATATGTCAATAGAGGATCAATTGGACATGTTTCTGGAGAAGAGACAAATATCTGGGTTTCATTTTGACAAACAATTGAAAAAGAAGGGTTCATTAACTTCCATATCTAAGAAGAGAAGATGTAATCAGGCTGTTGGACCCACCAGAAAGTTTGAACAGAATTACTTTGGGTCCATACGACCACAATATTCATCTTTTTTGAAACCAGGTATGACATTCATGGGAAAGAGGAAAACTTGTAATTTATCCTTTGGTACCATTGATTATAAATCAGGTGTTATCACGGGTGCATTGAATTTCAAGACCGAGAGGGTCAAGAGTAAACAACTTCAGAATTTTTTGAGTCCAAACAACAAGAAACAACGTGATGGTTTATCAATCCCATTCCAAGGACAAATGATCAACTTTGAAAACGAGGACTTGAGATTTCATTCGACATTACAAAATGATTTCGAAAATTCATTAAGTGAAACCATGAATACTTTTCATAGATCCAAAGATTTCTATTCAATTTACAATAATTGCCTTGTGAGGAAACAATTATCAAGATGGATGTTATTCACCCCATTCAACAACTTGTCAATAGGGAAACTATTGCCATGTATCACTTGTGAATGCTGTCTTGCAGAGTTACAATCCAAATTTATCTTGTTCAAACTATATGTTGACACAGACTCGAGAATCCCAGATCTTTTATGTTGCATAAATAGAACCACTGGCCAGCTTGAACTCGTCACATCTGAATCAGAGAAAAAATCAATAACCCAGCACATGCTTTTGGAGAGGGAGATTGCCCATTATGACAAGGAAGAGTCCACAGTTATGAAAATGCGCATTGGAAGACCTTACTACACATCATCTTCCATAGAATTGGTGTGAATTTTTACGGATAACTTTAATACCAATGTACATCAACCCTTTTTTTAAAACCTTTATTTACATGAATGGGAAAGTCAATTTGTAAAGCATCCCCCCACTAGAAGACTATGACCAACCACCTTTACCATTTCTGATATCCCTCTTTCTCTGGTTCATCCATTCCTTTTTACACTCTCTATAGGCTTTGAAATACTCCATGCACATATCTCTGTCAAAGTTGTTCATCTCTAGACATTTCACACTCATGCTCGCACTCTCCTGACACGGGTCGTAGTATCTGGAGGGGCCTTTAGCGGCAAATTTCTCCTTGTGATATTGTGATGTTGGATTGTCTGGATAGAACTTGTAACTCTTTGGATCACCTTTGGCAAAATCGACTTGGTCTTTCTGCTTGGCAACTTCCGGGTCTGATTCTTTGAACACCTTGTCAAGAGATCTGTCTGAGCCTGTGGACATTTTTGAAGCTCTATGGTCTGAAGAATGGGGATTTTCCTCCTTTAACGATGACTTTTGGTCTCTCATTGATTTCGCTTTTTCAATTATTGGTCTAAACTCTGCCAAAAGTGGGCGGGCGAATAGATCATTATAAAAAAAGAAAAAAAATCTATGCGATGAGCTTAAGAATGATACCGATTTCCATTATTTTGCATTATTTTGTGAGATAAAGTACAGGATAAACATGGAAGTGAAGGGTTTAGGGATATGCTCCCGATGTAAAGAGGAACAGGCAGTCACTGTCTCTAGAAAGGAGGCTTTTTGTAAAGTCTGTTTCATCAGATTCATCAGTGGGAAGCAGAGAAAACAAATGAGTAGTGATAGATACAAAGTTAAATTCGGTGATGATGTTGTTAGAGAGAAAGTGTTGGTTCCCTTGTCATATGGTACATCATCTTTAGTTCTCTTTGATATTCTTGTGTCGTTGTTTGATGAACAGACAAGAAATCCAAGAGCAAAGTTAGGTTTCGAGATTGATGTGCTACATATTGATGATTCCAAAGTTGCCAAATACGAAAACACTTATGAAGATGTTATTAAGCAAATCAAGAAACAATATGATTTAAAGAATTACCCAATAAGGTTCACCAGGCTAGATATAGACTCCTTCATCAATGATAAAGATTCCATCAACAACATTACACTATTGAAAGATTTCACCACATACAAATACAAGGATGACAAACAGGTTTCCATGAAAGAAGTCTTTGCATCTTTACCCAACAGAGCCTCCAAAAGTGATCTTTTCCAAATAGTATTGAATGAACTGATCAATAGATATGCATATGTCCATGATTTCAAATCGATTATCTGGGCCCACAATATGACAACTCTGGCACAAGAGGTTATAACATTGACTGTTAAAGGTAGAGGTGCCGAGATCTATTCAAAACTGAGCGACGGTATACTCACGTTTAAAGGTAAAAAACTTGAACACATCCATCCATTGCGTGATGTTTCAAAAGGGGAAATCGATACATTTGTGAAACTAAGATCATTGGAACAATATGAACTTAAATCTGGAGAATTCTCGGATAAATTAATGAACAAACAAAAGACGATCAATGAAGTTGTGGCCAATTATTACAAAATCGTTGATCAAGATTATGATAACATTGTCTCCACTGTTGTCAAGACCGGGGCCAAATTGGACGAACCAAAGAATTTCGATGATGATTATTGTACAGTGTGCAATGGGAAAATTTATAATAAACCCATGGTTTGGTTGAGAGATATAACCTATCATGGAGATAGAGGTCCAGAGAATGAAACAGAAGAAGAATCATTGAAGGAATGGAGGGAAGCCAACAAGGATTCAATTGATAAGTTTGAGAAGACTGATAAAGAACAAGTAAGCATTTGTTATGGTTGTGCTGTGACCATTGGTGGTGCTCAAAAAAGCACAATCAGCTGGCCTGTCAGGACCCAAGAGCAGTCTAAACAGGATATCCTTAACGAGTTTGTTATCAGTGATGATGGCGATGAATAAATTGGCATAGTTGATTTGTATTTAAAAGTGAATGTAGTATATATAGCCTCTATTAAATTTTCCGAGAGACAATAAAATATAATTAAAACCAAGAGCAAAGTTGACACATTAGAAAAGGAAAACACCGTAATAAAAGCTTTCTCAAAATGTCCAGGTTCATTCCAGAAGGTAAGAGTGACATGAAATCACTTCAAGCCAAAGAAAAAGTGGCGTCAAGGCAATTTCAAGACGAACAGGAAGATAAAGAAAAGTTGTCTCTCTTTGAACAGATGAGATTAAACCATCTTGCAAAGGAACAAGAATTCGAGGACAAGGTAAAAGCAAAGAACCAATCGCACAAGATATCACAGAGAGAGCTGGATCACTACAATGAACTACAGAGAAAGAAGCAAGAGGAAGAATTGGCGAGGAAAAGGGAGATAGAAGATGGCCTGCGTGAATTTGAAGAGTGAGTTATAAACACTACAAAAATGATCATGATCAACTGATTGTAACTAACAGTGGAAAAAGGAGAAAGAAACTGAAGACTACAGAGGCCAAGTCAGCTGAGAAACCAACCATTAATCAATTACATTCCATTAAAAAGAAGCAGAACAAGCCATCACTTGGGATTTCCACCAAGAAACGTCAAGAAGCCACCATTAAAACCATCAAAACCATCAAAATTCAAGATAAAGAAATAGAAGAAGAACAAAAGGAAACAAAACAGACCAAATCCACAAATGAGCCTCCAAAGTCCCTGATATATGGCTATGATTCCGATTCAGGTTCAGATTAAAGTCATATTCATTGCTGCTCTTACCAGAAATTATGGATCAAAGAAAAATGAAAAATTATAAAGAAAAAGGGTACAACCAATGAAAAGGAACTTAGTTAAGCCAGTTTCTTATTCAGAATGATTGGTTTGTTCAAGAGCATAGTGCGTCCAATGATGCAGGTGACCACTTCTGGTATGTGGGCTGCTCAAAACACATCGGGCATCTTTGTCAGAACACTGATGAAGTCACATAAAGGTGCTGCTAAGAGATGGAGAAAGACCGCTAATGCCTTCAAAAGAGTGAGTTAAACTACTGGGATCTTTGAGGATAAATCACTTGGAGCACTATACTAACCCAATTATTTATAGCGTCCTTCTGCTAGAAATCACGGTAACACTGGCTGGAGTAGAAATACTCTACATTCGAATGGTTACAAAAGAATGAGTAACCCAGCTCAAACCAAGAGACTAAGAAAACTATTGCCATACCATTAGATTAGGAAAAATTCATTGCTGTATATAGATAATGTTACATATTGTGTTTCTTTTTTTATGTGTTATGTCGTTACTGTATTATTATTTCATTACCATTACCATTACCATTACATGGAGATTTGTTTTAAAACATTAGCCTCCCACTCTTCATATTCCTTGATAGATTCATTAGAGTTGAACTGATACTTAGAAGTGATAAAGTTCCCAGATTTATCTATAGTCATGGCCTCTTCCATTGGATAATCATATTTCATCTTGAGTTTCTTGAACCACTTGTTGTACTCGATTAGATTCTTCACAATGTCTAAACTTGAATGGATCTCCGCAAGCATTAGCCCACCGCTCTGGAGAGAAAACATCACCTTAATAGCTGATGATTTAGCACCCACTTGTTGAGTGAGTTCTTTATGATTGACAACAAAGTAGCAATTGATGATCAGTCCACAAATAAGCACCCATTCGTTGGAGACTTTTGTTGAGTATTTTTGAAAAGTTTCAAGAATGTTCTTCACAATCTCTTGCTCCAATTGGAACTTGTTGCACAAGGCAGTAATTTCTCTTGAAGTCATCAGTTTCAAACTTTGCTTCGGTGTCAGTGTTGGAGGAAGAGTACTATCTTCCTCTTGAGCATTTTGTAAATCTGCTGTTAGGTTCTTCTCTGGAGATTTCAAGGCAGCTTGTTCTAGTTTTCTCATGAATGGTGTCTTGGTCTTTGAGCCAGCAGGTCTACCAACAGATCTCTTCAATGGTGAGGGTGTCTTGACCGTCTCAGCTTTTCTCTTTCTTGGAGTTGTGATAGGTGTACTGGACGTGCTCTTGGAGGTGGATGGTAGGTTGGTTTGGAATAAATATATTAGAGATCTTGCGGATTTCTCAGGAATAGGAAGCGAATTGAATAATGGATCAGGGAGCTGGAGTCTGTCTTGGAGTGTGCTGGTAGCAACAATGGCACATAGATGATACCTTGCCACTTCCTCCGTTTGTTTTAGATTGATCTTTAATTTTGATGCCTGGTACATATGGCGTGTCAATTGCTTCAATCTGTCAGGTATGTCGGATAGAGAGGGCACCACAGCTCTGATGGCGTTGTCTAGTGAAGGGTCGTTCATTGTGGGGTGATAGATCTATAAGCTGTGAAACAGTAAGACGTTAAGTAGGCGATGAGCAGGCAATAAGGCAGGCAATAAGGCAATATAAGGTAACTAGACATTTAAAAGTCGGAACTTCACCCACTTCCGACCAATTTAGGTAAAATGGGAAATTCAAGGAGTTATCTCTCCACAAATCACAAGTCCACAATAAACCAGTAAAAAAGGACAAATTGTGTGCTACCATGTTGCCCCTTTCATTGAGAAGCACACCAGGTGCGCTACATACTACAAGAACATCACTACGTTCTTTCAGCGTTTCAATTGCACCAAGAATCAAACAGGAAGCTGATGTTGTCAAGAAACAAGAGGAGCATAATGAGATCCCTAAAGAACTTATCAGTGGTGCTCCTTCCGCGCTGGTGACCGAGAGAGTCGTCAGGATCTATAAGGAATCTAAGCCTGCTAGCCAGAGCGGGACCTGGGGTGAGTGGGAAACGTCTGTGTGTCTATTGAGAGGTGGTCTACTAACACTAAATAACAGGCCAACGTTTTTGGAAGTTGGATTGGGAGGTTGTGGGCAAGGGCAACAGATGGGAAAACGACCTTATCGGTTTCCAAAGCTCCACCGATTACATGTATGTTAACAAGTCTGACGTAAACATCCTCTGCTGTAACTAACACCCCGACAGGCAGGGCACCATCATGAAATTTGACACGAAGGAAGCGGCTGTCAGGTTCGCCCAGGGTCAAGGCTGGTCCTTCATTATTCAGGAGCCCAACACGCGCAAGTTCAAGATGAAGGAGTACGCGAAGAACTTTTACCACAGCCCAACCAAGTTGAAGCACATCAGAACCAAATGAGCTGACCGACTATCTCCTCCTTATTTATTGTATTTATTCACACTATTTATTCACACTATTTATTCACACTATTTATTTCAGATTAACATTTCTAAGAGACAAGATATGATCTACAGCTTCAACACTATTTTATAATCTCTCTAATCTGCCAAAAGTATCCGGGTTTTTCCCTCTAACCAAATCGCGCGAAATTACTTTTCTTGAAGTAGAAAACAAACAAGAAAGTTGGCATAAATCGAAGTGATCGCCAGTTTGCCATCCATCAGCGGAGTCTTTGTGCGTTATTCCCTGTGAATAAGTGCAGTAGTCGGAGAAGAGAACGTTCTCATCGGTGATTTCACTTCTTGTTGTTGCTCAGAAGGTGTTTTTTGCCGGTTGTTCAGTGTCCAGACATCCAACCTTATCACAACATGTCACATAAGCACTCCAACAAGATGTCGGCCTTCTTCCCCGAAAAGTACGAGGATCAAAACGATAGCGACTCTAGAAGACCGGATAGCAACCATTTTCCCGACAGTGGTAGCCAGAGTAGAGCTCGTTATAGCTCTGGCCGCAAAGAGCTTTATGTGCCCCATTCACACGACAGATCACATCGTCCATCTCGTGGAGGCTACGATAGCCGAAGAAGAGATAGACATGACAACTACGGCAGACCGCCACAACCAATACGGGATGTACCAAATCCTGAAGCAAATTCCATGGCTGTCAACTCTTCATCTATTCACTTGCCAACTCCTCAAAGTGTTAAAGATGAGCCAAAGGAAATCAAAGTGACTCCAAGGTCACAGGACAGTAGTGACCAATGGACATCTGTACCGAGTCCTGAGTTTGAGAACCAACTCCATCGACTTGATGCGGATGGCAACTTTAAATTTGATGAAACTTTGTCACAGTTACACAAGAAGTCATATAGAGTTACGTATGATCCAGAACTATCAAAAGACAAGTCCAAGGGCAAATCCATCATTTACAATACATTCAAACATGAACAATCAAAAGACCCAAGACTGGATCCTAACTTCAAACAAAAACTACGTGATATGAAAAGACACAAGAAAGTTCCTTACAAGCATCTCCCACCCCCAAAATTCCAGTACGATAAGCACAGTGTTGGCCCTGCACCAGTTACAGAAGTTGTGTTAACAAATCTTGGAAGGGCTATTAATGATATTTATTTGAGAAACCAATTAAAATCCTTTGGCGAAGTTTCTGATTTTGACATACTACTGGATCCATCGACAGGTATCCCATTAGGTATCATGAGGGTGAAGTTTTCGGCTTCAATTGACAAGGCTTCAAAAGCCGCTAAGAAAGCTGTCAAAGAACTGAATAACACAAAGATTGATGGTAATATCATCAAAGTGCTCTTGAACGTTAGCGGTAAAGTTGTTGAAGAAGTCAAACAAAGAGAGCTTCAAGACAGATTAGCCAGACAGAAATTGGCCCAAATGAAGGAGAAAGTCATCACAATTCCAAGTGCTCCAAAGAAAGTCCTCGATGCTATTCAAAGAAGACAAGAAAGAGAGACTGCACAAAAGCCTCAATCATCGCAAACGCCTCCTGTATCCCAACCCGAGTCCACTCAATCTAGACCTCAGAAGACCAATTTCCAACCTTCACCATTCATGAAGATTGAAGGGCAGAAACCTAAACTAAAGAGCATCGATGTGCCTGAAGAACTTCAGAAGTATATCAAGGGCCGGTCTTTTATCTTTATCGCTTCAAAGTATATTAAGAATCAAATTGTGAAGAATGATGTTAAGAAGGCATTAGAGACATATGATTGGACCAGAGTCTTGAGTGATGAAAGTGGTATTTTTGTCGTTTTCAACAGTCCAAAAGAGGCCAAAAGATGCTTTCAACTGGAGAATGGTAGACAGGTCTTTTCAGTCAACTTATTCATGGAACTTCAATTACCAGAAAAATGTCAAGCTACAGAGGAAGATGAAGAAGATTCCTCAACAAAACAGACAGATCTACTGGATGAAACCACATCATTGCTAGCCAAAGAGTTCGAAATTGCACTACAGAAAGATATCAGAACCAAGATCATTGCCCCTGCTGTGTTAGGCTACTTGAACATCGATAATTTCCCAGAGTTGAAGACAAAGATTCAACCTCCACCTCCTATCATGCAAGAGATGAAGAGAGAAGAGCAAAGTGTGGAAGTGGAAGATTCTAAGGAAGTCGGTGATGAAGATGCGCCTGACGAGGTGTTTTCATTACATAGAAAGCTTCCCAAGCTTCCAACATTCAGAAAGAAAGGTGAGTTCACTAAAGATACCAAGGCTAGGTCTCAGAAGAACATTAAGAAGAGAAAAGCTCTGCCTCTGAGTTACAGTCTGAACTTTGAAGATGATACGGACAGTGAAGAAAAGGATTCTGGCGTTACAACTCCACAGCTTGAAAAATCTCACCAAGAGTTATTAGAAGATGAACCTGCAAGAAAAAAGGCCAAGAAAGGACAAACCAAGAGAGAAAGATTGCCGCTGTTGTACTCATCATCATCAGAAGAAGATGACGACGAAGAAGAAGAGCAAGATGAACCAATCACAGAAACCAAAGAGTCACTTCCAACTACTCCCGAAGAAGACAAGATGGACATTGATGCTTCAATGGCGGACGGTAACAGCAAAGAAGCCGAAGAGGGAGAGGACGAGGACGAGGACGAAGAGAAAGAAGATGATCATCTATCATATGACAAGTTACACCAACCGGTTGCTTCGGAAGCTCCAATTCCTGTATACAAGGATGATCCCAACTTGGTGTTAACCCTAAATGGGTTCCAAGAACTAATCAAAGACGATGAAGACTACTTATTGTTACAAGAGATCCTTAAGGAAGAAATTTCTGAAGAGCAGTTGCCATACCGTCCTGACTACTGGGCTTGGAAGGAGAAAGAACTTTTCAACTCCAAGGTTGTTGACCCATCTACTAACTTACCTAAACGTCTAAGCAACAGTACCGGCTCACACAGAAGTCAAGGTTATTCAAAGATTGCGGATCAAGATAAGGTTGAATACTTACCTCACAGAAAGAAAGTTCATGATCCACTAAGTACCATCCAGGTTGAAAATGAAGAACCTGAATCTTCCAAAGTTCAAAGTTCAAGAGTCAACCGTGCTAACAACAGAAGATTTGCCTATGAAGTCAGTAATTTCAATGCTGATAACGAAATCTTGACAATGAACCAATTGAACAAAAGAAAGAAACCCGTGTCATTTGCGAGATCCGCCATCCACAATTGGGGTTTATATGCTTTGGAGCCAATCCAAGTCGGTGAGATGATCATTGAGTACGTTGGTGAGAGAATTAGACAACAGGTTGCTGAGTTCAGAGAAAAGGCGTACTTGAAATCTGGTATTGGTTCTTCTTATTTATTCAGAGTGGATGAAAACACAGTCATTGATGCAACAAAGAAAGGTGGTATTGCCCGTTTCATCAACCATTGTTGTGTTCCAAGTTGTACTGCTAAGATCATTAAGGTTGAAGGTGAAAAACGTATTGTTATCTACGCTCTTAGAGACATTGCCGCTAATGAAGAGTTGACTTATGATTACAAGTTTGAACGTGAGACTAATGATGATGAACGTGTCCGCTGTTTGTGTGGGGCACCAGGCTGCAAAGGTTATTTGAATTGAAAAGGTGTACTGACTAATAAACGATGTATTCTAT
Organism: Taiozyma bovis; assembly: GCA_003707945.3. NCBI lineage: Eukaryota > Fungi > Ascomycota > Saccharomycetes > Phaffomycetales > Wickerhamomycetaceae > Taiozyma > Taiozyma bovis. The sequence goes on along the minus strand of PPMH03000019.1, from coordinate 61,361 downwards.
ATTCTATAATGAAGAACAAAGCATGGTATACACACGACTGGGATCATGATTACATAAGCAATCAACTTAGTACACAAGTGTTTCATACTGAAGAAACATTCCAGAGGCACTTCATGTGCATTCTAAAGATGCCAATCACTACCAGATTGGCTCGTGCTCCCGGATACTGGGCTGTTCGACAGATGGTGCCGTCAAGCCGACGAATCATCCATGTCACTCATGCCCTTAGGTGCAGCCCATACTCGACAAAAGGCACCACCAACAGATCAAATCAACATCCAGAAACCATCGCCATACCACTCTCACAACTTCCTATAGAGCTAAAGAAGCTACCAGAACTGGACACCGAGGCTGGTGCTGCTAATGAACTCGAATTTATGGATAAACTACCACCTTTAATGAGATCTGTCAGAGAAACTATGCAGAAGTACAAAGGCTACACAGTTATTACACAGGTCGGGAGTTTCTATGAGTTATACTTTGAACACGCCACTGAGATTGCACCAAAACTGAATTTGACTCTTGCAAAGAAAAAGTTTAAAGAAATCACTGTTCCAATGGCAGGTTTCCCTCTGAGTCAACTTGATAGACATCTTAAAGTGCTTGTTAAAGATCTTAATCAAGGTGTAGCGGTATCGGAACAGTTCAAGAGAGAACCATCTATTGATAATGATCCGGTAAAGGTTGCTAGAAGAGTCACTAGAGTCATATCACCGGGCACTTTGGTTGATGAGGCGTTTTTGAACGAACAAGAGAATAACTATTTATTGTCAATTGATTTCCCACATGTCATCTTCAAAAGAGCTCCAGATCCAGATACAATTGTTGGATTATCATGGATTGATATCTCAGTAGGTGTGCTGTTTGTTCAAGAGACCACGTTAGGCGGTTTGGTCTCCGCTGTGACAAGAATTAAACCATCGGAGATCTTGCTTGATGAGGAACTAGTTGACTATCACCTAGAGACTGGGGACTGGTACCAAGAGCTGATTGAACTTAAAAAATACTTTGTGAAATATCAAAAGCTTACAGCATCGCACAAGACGATGGATCTTTTTTACTACATGTTCCAATTCCCCAAGACTACATTGAAAAAGACGTTCAACGCCTTATCTGTCAAAGAGACTTCTGCTCTTAGAAACCTGTTGAGATACATTGAAGAGCATTTTCCAGAGACCAATGTTTTGTTACAACTTCCTGAAAAGCAAGTATCAAAAGAGATCATGCAGATAGACTCGCGAACATCAGATGCACTAGAGCTTCACAAAACACTCAGAGATCAATATGTTAAAGGTTCGCTTCTATCCTCTGTTAGGAAAACTGTCACTCAGTCTGGAACAAGACTTTTATCTCAATGGATATCTGCACCGTCCACTGACATTCAAGAGATTCAAAGACGCCAAAGGCTGGTCACATCTTTCTATTCAGATTCTGAATTCAGGGCCAAAATCGTCAAAGGCTTGAAAGAATGTAACGATATTAGCAGGATTGTACAGCGATTCTCTATGGGAAGAGGTAATGTTCTTGATCTTGTTCATTTGGCAATCACTGTCAAAAAGCACGAGGAACTAGTCAAGTTCATTACTTCCCATTCTGAGAAAACAAAGGATAGGACTTGGGTTGATAGTTTTACCATTCCTGTGCATAATAAATCACAAGTGGCTTTAGCTAATGAAATACTGAGAGATATTGATGTTGATAATTTGATAAAAGATATGAGAAGAAAAGAGGAATCCTTGAGACATGAAATTGATCCACTAGCTGAAGAGGTAGATCAAGAGGCAGAGAATGGGTTTTCCAATGAGGGCCATCTGATAAGAATGGACGCTTCGAGGACTTTGAAGAGCTTGCACAATGATCTTCGTTCACTTGAAAGATCTAAAGAGAAACTTGAAGAAGAAACTTTTTCCCATCTTCATAGCAACGGGATTAAAGCGGCAGAGCTGAAGAACTCTCCCGCTCTGGGGTATCAGCTATATTTGACGCTGCCTAGGGGAGATTTAGTTGGCCACAATCAATTGAAAGATTTGTTGCCCGGTTCAACCCTGACACAAAAGAGTAATACTACCAGATGGTATAATTTCCCTCCTTGGTCTTCACTTGGACATCAAATGGACTCAACAAGGTCTCGAATTATCAAAGAGGAGAACAGAATCATCAGAGAATTGATGAAGAAGGTCATCAAGAAGAGTATCCCTTTGAGAGAGATTGCAAGATTCTTGGATACCCTAGATGTTACCAGCTCATTTGCCGTCTTAGCTAAAGAGAAAGATCTTGTCTGCCCCGAAGTGAACGACAGTACTTCACTAAATATTGTTGGAGGTAGACATATGGTGGTTGAAGATTCTTTGAAACAAGAGCTAGGAATGTTTACGTCAAATGATCTGTTAATGGAATCAAAGAACTCCTGTTGGATCATCTCTGGACCTAACATGGGTGGTAAGTCAACTTTCCTAAGACAAAATGCCATCATTGTTATTCTTGCCCAGATTGGATGCTATGTCCCTGCAAAATCTGCAAAAATTGGGGTCGTTGATAAGATGTTTAGTCGCATGAATTCCGCTGATGACCTGGCAAATAATATGAGTACTTTCATGGTGGAAATGGTCGAGACTAGTTACATATTGAATGGTGCTACGGAAAGATCATTGGCAATTCTAGACGAAATTGGGAGAGGTACTAGTGCACATGAGGGTACTGCTGTTGCTTACGCCACTTTGAATCATCTCTCAGAAGTCAATAATTGCCGTGTCTTGTTCTCGACACATTATGGACACGAGCTACAAAAGCTGTTCAAGCACAATGGGAAGAGTGATAAACAGACTTACAAGAAGGTTAGAGCCAAGAGACAAAACGGAAAAATTAGTTTTTTGCATACACTCGTGGATGGTATCTCAGATAAGTCATATGCCATCGATGTCGCAGAGAAGGCTGGGTTCCCTCAAAAGGCCCTTGAAGACGCTGTCAATGCGTTGGCCATCATTAATGAGGACAAGAAAAGTTAGTTAAAGCATTATGTACATATTTTGGTTGCACTCTCAACTGTAGAGCGATCTTTTTACCTACAATGGACCCCTCAAGTTGTTATACTATTACAAGACTTTTAGGGGCATTTGTTAGTTGATATCTCATAACTATTGGGGTGGGCCTTGTGGATAATGTGGAGAAGGGCCAGGAGGGAATTGTCCGTTTGGAGGCTGTTGCTGGTAAAACTGTTGCATCATCATTTGCTGCATCTGGAAGAACTGTTGCATCTGTAGCATTTGAGCCTCCTCTGGAGGAATACCTTGTGGAAACGGTGGGATAGGAGGCATTGGTGACTGTGGCATGAATGGGGGCTGTTGACCTGAAGTAGTCGGTAGTATTGGGAAAGGTGGAAATGGTGGCATAGGCATACCTTGCATCATTGGCATCGGTTGAGGAGGGAAAGGTGGCTGTGGATGAAATTGTTGAGGCGGTACATTCTGGTATGGTTTTGGAGGTTGAGGATTCTCTCTTTGTGATCGGGATTGATAAGCCATAGCAGTTGGAGGTGCAAATACCTGAGCATGGTATTGTTGTTTTGGTTGCCATTGTTTCCTTTGGTTATTGTTGGAAGATTGGTTGATCTTTTTCTTCTTGCTAGTAGTTGACATTTCTTCAGGTTCGTTCTCGTTCTTTGTTCTCGTCTTTTTGGCTTTTTTGGACTCCTTTTCCTTTTCATCATCAGAAAATTCTTGTTCTTCCACAGGAAGTTCTTCATCATGCCAATTTGAAGCATCGCTCCCTTTGATGCTTTTGATGGTATCTGTGTAGACAAATGTAGATTTTGGGACAACATAGAAAACCTTGGAGCCTTTCTTGTCCTTGAATTTCTCCAATTTCTCAGCAGAGTTAAGTTGAACTCTATATAATGGATGAGCAACTGGACCGAAAACTTCAAGTAAATACCCAATTGGGGTTCTATCTTCCAGACAGAAGACTGAACCCTCCTTTAGGATTCTGAATTCCCCAGAAAGGTTACCTTTGATAATAATGCTCTTATCCACAACAGCAGTGATTTCACCAATGTGCTCCAGAGGATCATTCTCACCAATAACATAGTCCTCAGGAAGTTCATTAACAGCCTCTTCAAGAGTCTCGTTTTTGGAAACGATTGGCTGGTTTGAGGATTCTTCTTCTTCTTCAACTTCTGCATTATCACGAGGATCACCTTCTTTTTCTTGTTGGTCAACTTCATCATCGCTGTCTGATGAGTCATCACTATCTGAATCGTTGGCTTCTGATGAACCAGAGCTAGAATCGTCATCTGAGCTTTCGGCCTCTTTCTTATCAGGTCTACTTTCAGCTTCCTTTAGCAGATTGTTCATAAAATCATCATCCTTGGTCTCTAGCGCGGGAATTGGCGCATCATCTGTTGCACTGGGTAGAGTAGGTATATTTTGTTCACTATCTTGCTTCTGCATACCATCATTCTCTGTGACATGCACATCTTCAACTTTGTCCTCCATCTCATTCTTGACAGGTTGTTCTTTAACCGACGAGGTTTCCTGTTTTGGAGTCCCAGCAGTAGCTATTTGAGGAGTATCTGAAGGTATCTGTACATTGCCAGATGTATTTGAGTCAATAGCTTCGTGAAAAACCTCTTCTGACATGCTTTTGGGCGACGTTTTGTGAAGAGACTGGCAAAGGTAGTAATAAGCCACAGGATAAAATTTTCAAAGACACATTGGAAAATGACAGAATCTATTTCGGGAAATTGAACAATCTTTCATTTAGCCGAGCATTTATGGAGAATACCCATGGTCAATTGACAGAAAACAATACAAACTGTGCAGTAAATCAGAGAATGCAAAGAGATCTATGAAACCAAGAGCTACATAAAGAGCATGTGATTTGTCGTGTAAATGCTAAACTATTCTATATAATGCTAGTTATAGGGGGGATACGATTGAATGTTCAAATGTCCGAGTGGGATTTGTTTCCCATGATAAAGTCATTAACATCATCAAACCCACCAAGTTCTAAGCCAAACGATGGGTTTTCATTAAGATGTGTGAAGGTATCACTAAGTTGGGTCTTTGCCTTCTCAATACTATTAGCACGTTCTTTCATCATTTCAATCTCCAAGTCATAATCATCGAAGAAGCTGTTATAATCTTCAATCTGGTTAGGGCTGTTGCTTTCAGGTTGAAAAAGCCTCATTGAAGCAATTTGTTCTAAACGTTCAATGTCAATGAATGATTCGTTAAATTCATGGGATTCCATGGTTTCTAACACGTTTTCATCAAAGTCCATGTTCAAAAAATTCTCCAATTTGATAACCTCTTTAGTCATCCTATCATATGTCGAAATGGGAATGTTTGTACTGAGATCCTTCAAGACGCAATTCTTTTCGCTCTTGCTTAAATGCTTTTTCTTTGGTGATTTTGCTGGTTTCTTCTTCGTTATCCTGGACGGTTTATTCTGATCTTTAGTCTTCTTCGCCTTCTTCGCTTTCTTTGCATTCTGCTTATCTTGTTTCAAGGAGCGGTTGGGGGACAAGCAAGCCAAAGCATTAGTAGCCGCCTTCAAGATGTCATAAGTTTCAATATCTTCTAAATCAGTAGGAAAACTATTCGTTTCAAATACAAGTTGGTTTGAGTCTTTTACTGGTGGTGAGGGTGGTGGGCGTGGTGGTGATTGAGGCTGGGGCTCGCATGAAGGTGATAAAGCTGACATTGGAACTCTGACCTGTTTGATATCACCCAATGATCTGTTAAGGGTCTTATCTTTGGATTCAGCATAATTTGAAGGAGATCTACCACGAACGATCAAAGGTGGAGTCTCAGAGTAAGCAATGGTGACAAAGTCATTTTTTGAAGTGAAACCAACCAACTCCATGTAAAGTTTGAACCTTTTGTTATTTGAAGACGATTTCTTGTAGTTGATAGACGAGGAGAACTGAATTCTTTCATAACGAGCAACTTTGGCAATTTTATCATGTGGATAACTCTGTAAAATTTCTGCGTTTCCTCTATGATTTTCCTTGTCATATAAGTCTCTTTGGTAAACAAATACCGAGTTCAATTTGGCAATTTTGGTAGTATTTCTGATGTTTGCAGCTTCCCTGATTACGTCGTGATTAGGAAGTTCACTTGGGACAGCAGGTTGAATTTGTGGAGTAAATTGAGGGCCTCTATCACGCTTAGCTGTGTGTTGGACAAGATTGACATTAGATCCATCTTCAGCAGATCTGGAAACCAATCGTAAACCAAAGTACCTAATTTTGATCCTGGAGTTGGAGGAAGGGTCAATAACATAGTATTGATCCCTGGAGAACTCATCGAATGGAACACCGGGAAACTGAAAAGTACCCACAAGGGTGAAATAGTTCCTCTTATAACCAACCCATTCGCCGTCGATTCTTTCAAAGCCTCTATCGATTCTAGGCGTCAACAATGGAGTAATCTCCAAACCAAACGAGTTTACAATCTTTGATTTCACTACCGTAGGCTTGAAGTGAGGACCAACCTTAAACTGAAGACTGGAGCGTGGTGCCAACTTCTTTTTGCTCGAGGTGTTGGTGACGGGAAAGCCTGCCGATCTTCTCTTGCTCTCTTGTTTGTTGTCCACCATCATCTCTGAGCGGTCTGTGGTCAGCGCTAGACATGGTTAATAACGGGGACAACTGGTATCAAAGCAGTCAGAACAGGGGAACAAAGAACCGCCCATAAGGACTGAACAAACACAAGTCTCTGGCGCATACGACACAGCTTCTATCCTCTTTTTGTGGCCTAAGGACACGATCACAAAAAGAGCGCAAAACACAAAAGGAGGAAAACTGGATTACTTTTCACAAATCCACATTTTCACTAAAGTTGAAATGTAAACAAACCAAAGACATCATAAAGTTTGACACAAAACCAGAAAAAGACACAATTTGCGACAACCTTTCACCGCTGCTCAGGGAGTTTGGGCTCTGAAAACCAAAGCGCTTAGCTATAACAGCGATTTAAATATTGTATCGGATCAAATTTAAAGCAATTGACCCCATAGAGGCTGGCAATGCTGGCATTGGTGGTCTTTGTTTACTCTTTTTCTGATTAATAGTCATTGATTTTTTTTGACATCATCAAAAATCAAAAAAAATAAACCGGATTTCAGCTCATCGCCCTCGGATTAAAGATAATCAAAATTTTTCTTTTACATGTAAACAGGCGTTAAAAGAGTATTCCTCTTACACCAGTAAATCACAGAGTTATCAAAGTTTGATATGGTCAAGAAGGCTATTGATTCACGTGTGCCTGCACTAATCCGTAATGGTGTCCAGGAAAAGAAGCGTTCCTTCTTTGTCATCGTTGGTGATAAAGCTAAGAACCAACTACCTAACTTACATTACCTGATGATGTCTGCTGACTTGAAGATGAATAAATCAGTTCTTTGGGCTTATAAGAACAAGTTACTGGGTTTCACTTCTCATAGAAAGAAAAGGGAACAAAAGATTAAGAAAGATATCAAAAGAGGTATCCGTGAAGTCAACGATCAAGATCCATTTGAGGCCTTCATCTCAAATCAACAGATCAGATATGTTTATTACAAGGAAACCGAAAAGATCTTGGGTAACACCTATGGTATGTGTATCCTTCAAGATTTCGAAGCCTTGACTCCAAACTTGCTAGCCAGAACTATTGAAACTGTCGAAGGTGGTGGTATCGTGGTACTACTACTAAAGTCTATGACCTCTTTGAAACAACTATATACCATGTCGATGGATATCCACTCACGTTACAGAACTGAAGCTCATAATGATGTCGTTGCTCGTTTCAATGAAAGATTCATTCTATCTTTAGGGTCATGTGAAAATTGTTTGGTTGTTGATGATGAACTGAACGTGTTACCATTATCAGGTGGTAAGAACATCAAAGCTCTACCCCCAAAGGATGACGATGAGCTAACACCAAAGCAACAAGAGTTAAGAGAGTTGAAAGATAGCTTGGCTGACGTCCAGCCAGCTGGCTCATTGGTCTCTTTATCGAAGACAGTTAACCAAGCCCAAGCTATTCTCACTTTCATTGATGCCATTTCTGAAAAGACTTTGAGATCTACGGTTACTCTAACTGCTGGTAGAGGTCGTGGTAAGTCTGCCGCACTAGGTATCTCTATGGCTGCTGCTGTGTCACATGGATATTCCAACATCTTTGTTACATCTCCTTCTCCAGAAAACTTGAAAACCCTATTCGAATTCATCTTCAAAGGGTTCGATGCTTTAGGCTACCAAGAACACTTGGATTATGATATCATTCAATCCACCAATCCAGTATTCAACAAAGCCATTGTCAGGGTTGACATCAAGAGAGAACACAGACAAACGATCCAATATATTTCACCATCAGATGCCCATGTCCTTGGCCAAGCTGAACTGTTGGTCATTGATGAAGCTGCTGCTATTCCACTCCCTGTTGTGAAGAAATTAATGGGTCCATACTTAGTCTTTATGGCCTCTACCATTAACGGTTACGAAGGTACTGGTAGATCTCTATCTTTGAAATTGATCCAACAGTTACGTGACCAATCTGTTAGTAACTCAAGAGGTGATGATACCGCTGTTGTTTCAAGAGACAATCATGCAGGGGATGCTGAAGTCTTGGACCGTACTTTACGTGAAGTCACTCTAGATGAACCTATCAGATATGCTCCTGGTGATCCTGTTGAAAAATGGCTGAACAAGTTGTTATGCCTTGATGTTCAAATATCTAAGAACTCCAAATTTGCCACGAGAGGTACTCCACATCCATCACAATGTAACTTATTCATTGTCAATAGAGACACATTATTCTCCTACCATCCAGTTTCTGAAAACTTCTTAGAGAAAATGATGGCCTTATACGTTGCTTCCCATTACAAGAACTCTCCAAATGACCTACAATTAATGAGTGATGCCCCAGCCCATGAATTATTCGTCCTATTACCACCAATCAATGAAAATGAAGGTAGAATCCCAGACCCGTTATGTGTCGTTCAAATTGCTTTAGAAGGTGAAATTTCAAAAGAAAGTGTCAGAAACAGTTTGAGTCGTGGTCAAAGAGCTGGCGGTGATTTGATCCCATGGTTAGTCTCACAACAATTCCAGGATGAAGAGTTTGCCAGTTTGAGTGGTGCTCGTGTTGTCAGAATTGCTACTAACCCAGATTATGCCTCCATGGGTTATGGTTCTAGGGCTTTGGAATTACTACGTGACTATTTTGAAGGTAAGTTCACTGATATTTCAGAAAGCACCAAACCAAGAGACTTCACTGTCAAGAGAGTTAGTGATAAAGAGCTTGAAAAGACCAATCTGTTGAAAGATGATGTTAAACTCAGAGATGCTAAGACTCTGCCACCATTACTATTGAAACTATCTGAAAAACCTCCACATTTCCTACATTACTTGGGGGTATCATTTGGTTTAACTTCACAATTGCATAAATTCTGGAAGAACAACAAATTCACCCCAGTCTACTTACGTCAAACTGCCAATGATCTAACTGGTGAACATACTGCTGTTATGATTAGTCCATTGGCCAACAGAGAAGTCAAATGGTTAGAAGAGTTTGCTAAAGATTTCCACAAGAGATTCTTACAACTATTATCATATGACTTTTCTAAATTCACATCTGTTCAATCACTGAATGTTATTCAGAGTGCTAAACAAATTCAGATTACCCCTGTTTCTCAATTGACAAAGGCTCAATTAGATGACCTATTCTCACCTTTTGACTTGAAGAGATTGGAATCATATGCTAACAATTTACTTGATTACCATGTCATTGTTGATTTGCTACCTCCAATTTCATTGCTATACTTTGGTGGTAAGATTGATGAAGTCAAACTATCCAGTGTCCAATCTGCTATCTTATTAGCCATTGGCCTACAACACAAGAGCATTGATGATATCTCAAAGGAATTGAACTTGCCAGCTAATCAAACCATTGCTATGTTTGCTAAAATTGTTAGAAAAATTTCTGTTTACTTTAGAGATTTGGTGAACAAGTCAGTTGAAGAAACCTTACCGGAATACAAAGATGAAAAAGTCATGGAAATGGATGGTGAAGAAGACACACAATTCCAAGCCATTGAAGAAACCATCGAAGATGAATTGACTGGCGAAGGTAAAGAAGCAGTTAAAGCATTGAAAGAAAAACAGAGAGAATTGATCAACTCGCTAAATCTGAACAAGTACAACATTGATGATGATGAACTAGAAATCAATGACAAAGATCTATCAAAGGCTGCTAAAACTGGTAAGGTTGTCGCCTTGAAGAATAAAAAGAGCAAAAGAAAACAAGAACAAGCTTCAGATATCTACGATGAAGAAATGAAGAACTTGAAAAAATTGAAAACCAAGACTAATAAATAGAGAGTTGTTGTTGGTCTTTCATATAATCAACGCATAACTTGTGAAATAAAACTTTATTTAATAATCGCTATATACCCAGTAGATATTCCACAAACACATTCACACTCCATTTGAAGACATCATCCAAAGAAACGTTATCATTCTCGAAGACTTTAAACTCCTCTTGGAATACCAATTTAACATCGTTTTCAACATCATTATCAGTGAATAAATAGCCATGAGTTTCGGCATATGCAGGGTATACAATTTTGTCAAAGAAGCCTGGTGGATCCACCCAAAATGTCTCCTGAGTTTGATAACCTTGTCTAGCTTCTCTCCTATCTTTTAAAGTCTTGTACTTGGCAGTTAGGAAAATCTTGTAGTCAAAGATTTTGAAGACACTGGGGTCATGATATAACATAAAGCCATCAACAAAGATGACTTTGAGACCTTTACTCTTGACGATTTCGCTAATAGAAGTCGAGAATTCTGAGGTAAGTTTGGGAGATATGTCCATATTTTGATCTTTGGTGTCACTGTTGTATCTGTTCTTGTAACTTTTACTATCAGGCGACAGATCACCATGGTCTTTGATATACTGTAGCTCCTTGATTAAAGATGTGAAGTTTATGGCGTCTGGAATATCCCAATTCTGCAGACCAGTGGCTTTATCTATTGGGATTTGGTCGTCCGGCTTATAGAAGTCATCTTGGTGTAAAAGGATGGAGTTTGGGGTAATTTGATGCAGTAGTTTCGCTATTGTGGTCTTTCCACTTGAGGAAGCACCACCAAGAGATACCAGCAGTGTCTTGTGTGCCATGTTCTTTTCCAGTGCGTTTTCCCAGTGTTTTTTTGGCCGTTCAAATGAGAATCTGATTCAGATTCAATCAAAGTATTATTATCTTCCTCTTTTACCCGTTGACAATTGGCAGAAAATTTCCAGTAAAGAAAAAGAAAAACACTTATAACCAATTGATTAATCAAATGATTAATGATTAATCATCAACATATTCAAAAGTCAGACACAAGAGTGACGTTCAAACATGTCCGAACCAATCAACGCCAATCCAACTGTTCTTTCAGAGGCTGCCCTACCAACGAGAGATGATTCCAAACAGTTCGAGTCAACCTTGAACCCAACTTTGGACTCTTTGTTAGGTCTAGTACTGAGCGATCTTGAATCTTCTTCTTCTGATTCAGACTCTGAGGAGGAAGAGGAAGAGGAAGAAGCCATCGATGAACAAGAGATCTTTGATCTCATTGCTCACATTTCTGATCCCGAACATCCTCTAACTCTGGGTCAACTTGCGGTGGTTAACTTACCTGATATCAAAGTCATCGATAGTGGGAACAAGAATGAAATGGCCGAAGTGGTGATAAGGATCACTCCAACCATCACACATTGCTCGCTGGCCACTCTTATAGGTCTGGGGATAAGAGTTAGACTGGAGAGATGTCTTCCTGTCCGATACAGAATCACCATTCTATTGAAAGAAGGCAGTCATCAAAGTGAGAACCAGGTCAATAAACAACTAAATGACAAAGAAAGAGTCGCAGCTGCCTGTGAAAACGACCAACTACTCTCTGTGATCTCAAAGATGCTGATAACTTGCAAATGAACACTTATGACCCAACAAATACACAACTCTTGCAAATGTATAAGCCTCTATAGCTTGATCTGTAGGAGCAACCTGGTGTTTGGATGTTAAGAAACTGGGAATGTTTTCAAATAAAGAAATGAGATCATCAGCCTTCAAAAATATGATAGATCCTTTTTAGCAGCTTTATTTCACACTTATTGAAGCTCTCAAGATGGGGTTCTTTATTCCGCATAGTCAATTGTCAAAGCTGAAAGAGTACAAGTATCAGTCTGAGGACAGATCGCTCACCACAAAATACATTCTGAAACCGTTCTGGACCAAGTTTGTGAACATCTTCCCCCTATGGATGGCTCCTAATGTCGTGACATTGTCTGGGTTTGGGTTTATATTGATCAACCTCGCCACTGTGTTTTACTATGACCCATACTTGGTCAGTGATCAGCCTCGTTGGACGTATTTTACTTATGCCCTAGGCCTTTTCCTTTACCAAACTTTTGACGCATGCGATGGTCTACATGCTCGTCGTACTGGCCAGTCAGGTCCATTAGGTGAATTATTTGATCACTGTATTGATGCTTTGAACACTACATTGTCTGTCATTGTCTTCAGCTCTGTTGTCGGGTTTGGCTACTCATGGATCTTTATAATTTCCCAGTTTGCTACTTTAGCTAACTTCTATCTAAGCACCTGGGAAGAATACCATACTCATAAACTGTTCCTTTCTGAATTCTCGGGCCCAGTTGAAGGTATCTTGGGTGTCATTGGATTGTTCATCCTAACAGGTATCATTGGGCCAGATCTATGGAAACAGAATTTATTTGTGCTTGATCTATCTCTGATTTCATTGAGTCCAGAATTCTATGTGACTCCAACAACTTTATTCTGTGTCTTTGGCGCTATTGGGTTATACTTTAACATTGAAAGTGCTAGAAGAAACGTGGACAAATACTACCAAAATTTTGGTCGTTCATTTATGGCCTATAAAGGTCTATTCCCATTCTTTGCCTATTACTCCACTGTTTTTGCTTGGTTATGGTACAACCCATTCATCATTGAGAAGTATTTATTACCATTTGCATTGACCATTGGATTAACAATTGCGTTCAATGTTGGTAGAATTATCATTGGTCATTTAACAAAACAAGAATTTCCAACTTCTGTCCCATCCAACTATATTCCAATTGCACAATTCCTGATTTACTACCTATTGACCTCATTGGGCTATTCCACTGATTCCATTACCGGTGATCTAATCTGGACTGGTTTTGGTCTAAGTTTGGGTCTTTACGCCATGTTTATTCTTGAAATCATCTATGAGATCACTACATACTTGGACATTTATGCTCTAAGTATCAAACATCCAAAGATTGAATGAGTTTTTTTTTCTGACTCATATACATATAGAGAAATAGAGTGTCGAATTTTAATAGATATAATTTGACTTACAACTTGAGTATTGCTTTTGTTGTATTTACAAGGGAACATATATTCTTCAGACCTTACTTAAAAAGAGTGGGGACAACATAAAATCATCATTAAAAACACCAGACATGCTTAAACAGTAGCTGGGGATGGGGCAGCTTCGACACCTGGGGCTAGGATATCGTTTTGGCCTTGCTGTAATTTGAACTCTTTTTCTAATTCCATCAATTGTTGTTCAGCTAAAATTGATAGTGATAATGGGACACCTAACAACAAAGCAGAAGTAGACAAGATCCAGGTTAAGCTACTGGCCTTGGAAACACCATAGTAGATAGTGCTGTAGGCACCGGACACGACGCTGGATATTTGATTTCTTTGTTTTGGTGGAACTATATCTTTCAAGGCAATGACTCTGTCATATAGGGTTTCGTCTTCATCAAACTCATCATCCGAATCAGAATCGGAGTCAGATTCAAAGTGTTCGTCGACGACTGGGGCATCAGCACCGGATTTGGCAGCTTGTTCTTGGAAGAAAGCTTCTTGTTCGTCTTCGACTTGGGTTAACTTGACCATCTTTAGTGTATAATTGTCCTTCTTTTAGGGCTGTTTGCACCTTTCTCTGTTTGGCTCTTTTTGTTCTTCAAAATGAAAAAAATCGCGAACTGGGCGCAATGACCGGGTAACCTGTGAATACTCCTCGAATGCGTGTTATAATTACAGCTTTGTATGTTTTGTGTCAAAAAGTGAGAACAGGCTTTTGACTGGGAGATTGGTAGTTTGTGCCAGTAGCAACGCTGAGTGCAAAGGTCTCTGGCCACTGACAACTGGTACACTCCAGCACCCTCTGCTCTTAATGTCCTGGATTGTCAAAAAGATCGTCTCATACCCAACAAACTCAACTAGAAACGATTTGGGAATTAACTTGGATCTTTCATACATCACCAAGAGGATCATCGTATGCTCATTCCCTACACAACGGTTCCCGGCCTCTTTGTACAGAAACAGCTTGGATGATTTGGTAAGCTATATGGATCTGGTACACAAAGACCACTGGAATCTGTGGAATTTGAGAATGGAAGGCCTGGAGGAGTATGACCTCGAAGGTGCCCGTGTCCTAGGAAAAGTGCATCATTGTCCTTGGCCAGACCATGAGTCTCCTAGATTTCAATTGCTAATTGAAATCATTGAGTCTATTGATACGTTTTTGAAACAGGACAATAAAAATGTTGCATTGATACATTGTAAACTTGGAAAGGGAAGGTCTGGGTTAGCTACTATCAGCTACCTAATAAATATGTGCGGATTGGAAAGAGAAGAAGCTGAGGAGCTGTTTACTAGCAGGAGAATGAGGTGCGGTTTTGGTCCAGGGGCTTCTATATTCAGTCAGAGACGGTATATTGAATATGTTGAAGTCTTCACTTTTTTCCCCTATGTTGAAGTCAAGACATATGTTAAAGGAATCAAGGTGATTGGTGCTATTTTTGATGATCTACATAGTGTTCAATTTACTATTCAGCAGTATAAGGGAACTGGTGTTTCAACTCCCTTCGTCGTTAACAAAGTCACAAGTATTGGCAAGGATCTGTACCTGATTGTTGAACAAGGGTTCAATCCAGATATCAGAATTAATTTCCAAATGAAAAACAAATTGGGGATCTCTATCTCTTTTGGATACCTGTGGTTCAATTCATATTGGGAGACCAAGATCAACGAAGATATGCCTGTATGTTTCAATTGGGATCAATTCGATGGGTATAAAGGTTTGAACAAAAAGGGTTATAAGCTATTTGATACAATTGAGATACTGATGCACACTGACAAATCCGAGATAGACGTTGATAATATAATCACTGATTGATTTCACTCAATCAATGAAAATTTTTTGATTCATAGACTACAAAACCCAATATACATGGCTTTCATTATAGCATTCCTTCTAACCACCTTTGCTTTCGTTCTCAATCTTGTTCCAAACACCATCAACAATCTTCTTGACCAACTCGATTGCATCACTTTCCTCATCATTCAGCAATGATTTTGTGGCCTTGGTATTGTAGGGTGAACTGATCTTAACTTCATCCAACACAATGATGGAATCCCCAGACCATTTCACATTTGGCATGGTCTTGTAAACGGCATTGAACACCTGTTGGCCCTCTTGGGAGACGTTTTCATTCCTCGTTCCTTTCAACAAGTCAGCAGCTTCTTTGTTTCTCTTTTCCACTTGTTGAAGAGTATCAGGGTCTATCTTTGTGATCTTGACAATTTTGGAGTCATCAATGGATTTGTTCAAGACGTCTAGACTCTTTACATGGGAGGTACGGAACATTTTGTAGTTGTAAGATTCACCAGTTGCAATAGTTGTTGGGATCTGGAGAACCAGAGCCCCGTTGCAGTATGAATAGATGGAGCCAGTAGTTTCGATATCTAAAGTGTTAGTGACCTTGACCCTGAGTTGAGGTTAGCATTGGAAGACAATTTAATAAGGAAAAGAATGTGCAACTCTAACTTACTGAAGACCAATAACACTTTCAAAAGCCTTCAAGGCAGAAATCTCTGCCATTGTGAATTTTTCAAGTGATGTTTGATGCTGATTGGCTTTGATGTTATGCACACTTTAATTTTTTGATCTTTCGGCACTGTCAAAGTTGGTGATGTTTGGGGAATATACAGATAAATCAATAATTAAGATGGTGTAGATTGAAGATCTGCAGTCTTATAAATAGTCATATAACCTAGAGATACCTTCAGTATAATATTTCCACAGAATGCTTTGAAACTGCCCTGTTTCTTCTCGGAACTCTCTAGGTTTTGACACAATTATTAGTCCGGGTAATCATAACACTAAATACGTGTTTAGGTCAAATAAAAGATCATGAACACTCACTTTCTCAACTTCTCCACCGAAACACACACAGACAAACACATACGTCAAAGGCCCCAGATGATCAGCAAGGAGGCAGAGCTTTTTGAGAAGGCCAACATTGTGGACATTGGGCTTCAGCCAAACGAGTTCAGCCCCAGAAGGCGTGGCTCCAGCGACGGCAGCTCTCCTAGGCTAGAGCATGATCTGAACCGGTTGAGCGTTGACGAATACGTTGGTGATGGTGTAACTGACGGTGGATCTGATGATGGCCTGCATATAGATGAGGTCGATGAGGTGGACAAGGTGGATAACAACATTATTGTGGGCGAGACATTCCAGAAGTTCTTGACCGACAGGGCGAACCAGTTTCATGAAGGTAATAGCATCAATTCTGGAACGTTCCCTCCAATTCCAAAACCCAAGGTCGACTTCAAATACAAGGATGAATCTAACTTGAAGAACAACATTGATTATTGGTTCACTGCGAACGAAATTGCCAAATTGACCGAGTACGCTGCTACATTCTTCAACAAGTTTGGTCATACGGATTTCCGTTCTTTGAAGATTAGCGACAAAGAAGGTATCATTGAAAATCTCACGAACACCAATTGCTCCCCACAACAAGAACTGAGCAATCTACACAACATCCTTTACATCGCACTTGGTTGTTACGAAAGAGAACGATCTTACGACAATCTGAGTCGTGAAATTGTTTATAATGTCAAAGAGATTGTCAAACTGAATGTTATACCCTGGGTGATCAGCAAAATGAAAGATACATTCGAGTCTTCATCTACACTAGGGTATGACTTGGAGATTTTTTCCTCTAGTCTATTCCATTGTTTGTCTATCCTTTATATTTCCATATTAGTTGCATTACAAGAACCAGAATTGACCGTTTTGAAAAGACAGTTGATAGATGAAGACGTTTTAAACCTCCTCACGAAGTTCATCGATGTCTGGAAATGGAATACTAGAAGCAGCATGAGGATTAGAAACATTGTTATGCTATTATCCAAGACCATAACGCTAGTATTTGGTGATCTTAGACATCGCGACACTACTAAGGCATACCTATTGCAAAAATACAATCTCACCAAAGAGACAAACCCTAATAAGCTTTCTGCATCTCCTGTCGATTTCCACGTCTATAGACAAGAACTCACGACAAGGTACCCTTCATTCATCCCACCTCCCTCCACTTTACCCGAGGGCTTTGAAGACAGTTCATCACTTGCCCAGTTTATTACCGTTCAAAGGTCTCAATCTAGAAGTTTCCCTAATAACAATCCGCCACCTTCAATCCATATCGCTACTCCTGCGCCTTCGCCTTCTTCAAGTCCTGTGAACAGAGGTCCAAAAGCTAAAAGAGTCTACCAGACTAATCAAAACTTCCCTTTCATTCACCCAGTTGAAGGCTTCGATGGAAATGTTCCAAAGAGTATCCAAGAGGCCACTGATTTGTTCCAGTTGAGAGTCAGGGACAAGCTCCACTTGAAACAACTATGGGATGAGATTGATAACTTTGTAAAACAAGAACGTGGTTGGTCTGAAGAAGAAACCACAAATAAAACAGATGCCTACGACTACTCGTCTGACTTTGATAATGACTTCACAACTTCTATTGAGAGTCTTAACCTTGTTGAAGATTATTATAACACCTCATTACCATATTTGTCTTCATTGGTCCATGTGTTATTACAGGTCATTGTTAGCTCTCAAGATTCTATCAGTTTACCAACGGATGAAGATATCAACTTTGAATTGACAAAGTCAAAGTTTGCCGTGTTAAAAGAGTCAAGCTACATCTTGATGTCTTTGTTGAAATGGTTCAAAATCAATCACATCTTGAAGTATGAAAACTTATGCTGTTTGATTCATGATTCTAATTTCTTTGCCATTGTTGGGGCCTTCCTGAAAATTTTTGAAGGAAACTTACTAGAGAGAATTCAAAATACCAAGCTACGTGACTCGACTGTGTCCTTCTGGAAATTTGAGGAAGACACGTGTATTATTGACAAAGATTTCTGTTTTATGTTATACAATTTGATCACTATCTCATCCAAGGTGTTATCAAACAAGACACAGCGTATCCGGACACTTTGTGAAAAAGACTTCGCTTCATCACTAAGACCAGTTTTTAGCTTCTACAATGCAGATCTGTGGCATCCAGCCTTAAAGATCATTAAGGAGATCACACCATTCAACGGTAAGAAATGGAAATCTGACAACATGGACTTAATTTCGTTAGTTTATTTGCATGAGAAACTGAATCTACGGGATAACTGGCTAAGCGGACGTGATATTACGAGCGAGATTGATGATGCTTATGGCCAGGAACTTGCCTTGAGAGCACTGGTGCAATTCTACAATGTTCGGAAGTACTGTGATGCTATGATTCAGCTAGGTTACGAGAAAGGCAATTCTAGTTTTTTCAGCAGAGAAACTGATCTCTTGAATGCAGAATAACAGTCTTTACCAATACTTAATCAATGAATTACTGACTATTTGAAGAAACCAATTTGGTTTCAAACCTGGTGGCGTAGTAAAGGACCCTTCTTTTACCACTGGCCAACATCAACAATTCGCGAAAACTTTATAAAGAGAAAAACAAACGCGACAGTTAACAAAACCAAAACAAAACCAAAACAAAACAGAGAAGTGACACAATACCACAACAATGTCGCGTGATTCGTTGCTACGCACATATTTACACCGCTTGGTGAAGATGGTGGTCCCACAAGAATACGATTTGAACCAAGTGAATGCGTTGTTCGAAACTCTATGGGCCAATCTTGACAGTAATACAAACAGAGACTACGATCTAAGCCAGGTCATTGCTGAGATCCAGGGGAAAGCTAGCAGTTCATCCTGGATGCAGTTTCAACGAACGGTTGATCAGCTATTGAAGTACAAAGACTCAAGGTCTGTGGCAAGATATTTGGCGTTGCTTTCCTACATGTTGGATAATCATGTCAACACACCAAACATTCCACTAGATATCAGCTCACAGAAATCGTTCAACTACGACATGGCCGAGAGGGGAAGCCTTTTTGGTGGATTTGCTGGCTCTAATCATGGTGACTCCTATGAGCAGATCAACTTTGACAGATTTAGTGATAGACGGTCGGTCTATTCACACACCACACAACAGCATGAAAGTAGATCTTACACTTTCAGAGACCTATTGATTCCATACTTTGAGAAAGACTTAGCAGAAGAAGACATCTTGAAGTACATCTCATACACTTTGGCTGGTACCACTTCAGACTTGTTCCCACTACAATCAAAAGGTATCAAACTTCCCAACAATGTTAATAATAGTGTAAGTGGGCTATTACATTTGGTGTTAGAGATTGGGCTACTGTATCAGGACTTATCAGAGAGCATATTTACAGAAAGAACAAAGAAATCCAACTCAAATATCAAGACCGCTTCCCTAAGTTTCATACGGGAAGAACTAAACCAATATCTAAGGCGAGTCAATGAGCTACCCACAAATGAATCCTTTTCTTTGAAGACCATATATGCTAGTCTTTATGATGAACTGGTTGAGCTAAGGTTTCTAAGCTTCATCTTCAGGAAGATCCAAACACTTGATGGCCACGAAGTTCTTTCATTGATCTATATCTATGTCAATCATGGTGATAAAGTGATCAACCAGTGCGCCAATGATTTCCTATCATATTGTTCAGGTCCATTCTCTAATTCAATCATCAAATGGATAGTTGAAGGGGAACTTAATGAAAACCAAGATGAATTCTTCATTACGAAGGAGCAAAGACAATCTTTTACACATTTGGTTGACAATTTAGGTATCCAATACCGTAAAGAAAGAGTACCCAACTACTTCAGTAAAGATATTGCATTCAAGATTTATAACATTGGCTTGACAAGCTATTTCTTAAAGTTCTTTTGCAAAGAAACAAGATGGGTATCAGAATTCTCAGAGAACACTATGAAGACCATGACCCGGCTTAAAGACGACAATGCTGAAGACGTCGCCTTGTTCTGGGACAAATCAAGTGTCCGTCGTGCCATTTCGGCCTTGTATGACGAGGTTATCAACTACGTGAACCACGTATTGTTCACGAGGTTCCATTTAGCAGGTGTAATACTGGCTTTGAAGGATTATTTGCTGATGGGCAAAGGCGATTTCATTAATTCTATCATCAAGGACGGTGTTGATTTGTTGAATGAACCATCCAATTCATTATCTGGACACCAATTGACCAACTTGTTGAGAAACTCCATGTTAAAAACCACATCCAGATACTCATTAAATCAAACGGACAATAATTACATAATAAACGGGTTGGATGCTAGATTATTGGCAGTCGGACATGGTAATGTCGGCTGGGATGTCTTCACTTTAGACTACAGGCTAGACTCACCTTTGAATTTGATCTTGAACTCACATGAGAATCAACACAAGAAGGACTACTTGAGAGTCTTTAATCATCTTTGGAAGATCAAAAGGTTAGACGAATTGTTTGAACAATCCTGGAAAGAGAATAAGCTGCTGAAGTCTCAGTTGAAGGAGAAGAGATTCAAAAGAATCAAGCTGATTCAGAATTTCTTCTATGGTTTTATCAAATCTGTTGAAAACTACTTACAGACTAATGTCATTGATAAGAAATTTGATGAGTTCTATGGAAATTTCAAGAAGAAAGACAATAGTTCACTGATTCAAGTTAAGAATAAAGTGAAGATGCCAAAGGGTATCCTGAAACCAAAAGTTGCTTATTTGAAGGAGATCAATGGTGATGATTCGAACTTTATTAGATTTGAACACGGGTTTGTTGAATACTCCATTGATGAATTGAAAGATCTCCACACAAACTTTCTAACGTCTGTCATTAGACACAAACTCATCAACGGTAATAACTCCTCCAGCAAGGGTAAGATCTCGAAGAAGCATTACGTCAACCAGCTCAACCAGTTAATTAACACATCCTTCAAGTTTATTGTCACCATCAAGGAGCTACACCGAGTGAAACTGGACCTACAGGTGTCGCGTGAACCACAACTATTAGAGAGAGAGAGCATCATCTATGAGAACCTGTTGAAGCTCTTCAATGAGTTCAACACCGACCTAAAGGTGTTTGTGGGAGATCTAGCGAACGATGACGACATTGAGCTCAGATATTTAGGCGTGTCCCTCAATCAATGAACAGGGCCAACACAGCAGGTAATTATCATTGTAGTACGCTTTAACGAACGGATCTTATCTTTCCAAAGAGAATGTCACCTTTATCTATGGCTGTGGGATAGTTACTGAAGAATGGAGCTCCTTTCATGGCTGGATCATTGTCTGGCACCAGGTTGAGTACAAAACAGGGAAACAGTACACATAAGCACTGTTTGGAAAGTTTATCTACATTATATATGTACACATATAGATTGTGCTTCAAAGGAAGCGGAGGAGGGGTACAATTATCATTTAGTTAACGTTTTAAGTGTATATCAATTTATTTATACTATTTTTGCGTTTTTTTTTGATCGTCAGCTTGGTTACCGCCATACTTAGCTCTCAAGTCAGCAATTTCCTTGTCATCGATACGTCTGAACAAGTATTGGGCCTTACCAATGTTATGACCGCCTAACAACACCAAGTTGAACTCATCCTTGATGGATAAAGTTGGAGCATTCAACATTTCGTTGATTTGCTTGGTGGTTTCTGGCATGTATGGATAGATCAAAGAGCCAACTAAGTAGACGATATTTAGACCAACACCGACAATAGCATCGGACTTCTTTGGTTCGTTGTTATAGGTAGAGTTATCCAATTTGTTGTCTTGCAAGAATTGGTTACCACGGGCGCTGACAGCCATGGCGAGTTCTAAACCACGACGTTCATGTACAGCTTCTAATTCTTCAACGTAGTTCTTGATCAAAGAGTTCAAATCTGAAACAACACCTTCGTAGTTGGCAATTTCCTTTGGATCATAAGATGGAATAACACCATTGTATTTAGCATTGACGAATTTAACAATTCTGTTAACAAAATTACCCAGGTTGGCTAGCAGTTCATTATTATTTCTGCTCTGGAAATCATCCCAAGAGAATTGTGAATCTGAACTTTCTGGTCTAACGGCAGCCAAGTAGTATCTCCACACTGATGGTGGTAGACCTGAATCTTGTGCATTGTTACCAAAAACACCAACACCTCTTGACTTGGAGAACTTACCACCTTCGTATTGTAAGTACTCGGTGGTGTTGATGTGATGTAGCATGGTCCAGTTATCTCTGGTACCAATTTGAGTGGATGGGAACACAACAGTATGGAATGGAGTGTTGTCTTTACCCATGAATTGATACAAGTCAACATTATCTGGGTTCTTCCACCATTTCTCCCATTCATCAGTATAATTGGCAGTAATGGAAACATAACCAATACAAGCATCGAACCACACGTACAAGACTTTTTCCTTGTAAGCTTCCAATGGGACTGGAACACCCCATTTCAAATCTCTAGTGATACATCTTGGTTGTAAACCTTCTTTCAACCATGAACCAGTGATGGTGACGGAGTTCTTGGACCATTTACCCTCAGTGGAGGCCTTGTCGAACCAAGCTTGTTCTGATGGTTGTAATTTCTCCAAGTTTAAGAAAACATGGTCTGAAGTTCTCTTCTCTGGGGTAGCATTGTCAATCTTACAACGTGGCTCAATAAGTTCAAAAGGATTTAGTAGGTTACCACATTTGTCACATTGATCACCTCTGGCATCATCATAGCCACATTTTGGACAGATACCTTCAACGAATCTATCAGCCAAGAACCCATTATGAACTGGACAGTATAATTGTTCCATAGATTTTTCCTCCAAGAAACCATTTTCATATAATTGTAAAAACATCTTTTGAGCGATTTGAGTTTGCTTTTCTGTGGTGGTACGACCAAAGTAGTCAAAATCCAATTGGAACCATTTATAAATTTCAGCATGTAATTTGTTGAATTTATCACACAATTCCTTTGGACTAATACCTTCTTCCAAAGCCTTTGTTTCAGTAGCAGTGCCGTATTCATCAGTACCACAAATGAACAAGGTGTTGTAGTTTCTTGCCTTGGAGTAACGAGCAAAGATATCAGCAGATAATACAGAACCAACAATGTTACCTAAATGTGGAACATTGTTAACGTATGGTAAGGCTGAAGTGATCAGAATGTTCTTCTTTTTTGGGTCAGGTAAAATATCACCTTTTGGAACTTCAATTTCAAAACCAGATTCAATATGGGAGACACCAGTGTATTTTGGCTTTGGACGTTCTAATTTAGTGATGGATTTGGCTAATTCTAAAGCAATTTTAACCTGATCCAATGAGGCAAAGTCTGGGTAAGCAGTATTATCTAAAGCATAAGCAGATGCAAATAAAATGACAGAGGAGGCATTAATGGTGAGTAAGTTTGATTCTGGGGCCTTGGATAAGACTGATGAGTCAGTTGATTTGACTAACTGTGGGTATAATTGATCTTCTTCAAATTGAACAGATCTGGAAACAGTGAAATCGTTCAGCAAGTATTTGACAATCGCATTGGCTTCGATTAGTTCGAATTCCTTGTTCTTTAGTAACAAAGATGGTTCATCTGTAGGAGAGTTAGTAACTTGTTTAAAGGGCTCATCCACTAGAGATGGGGGACTTCCCATACCTTTTTCATTGGAGATCTTTAAGTTTGCAACGGTGGCAGCGATGGCCAATTTGATGTTGTTGGACAGGGCAACAGCAGTGGTGCCTTTGTCGCTGAAGATCTGGACGGACATTTTTTTGGGGTCTACACCTAGAGCTCTTTAGTCTTTTGTAGATTTCGATTTTTTATTTCTTTAAATTTATGACAAAGAAAATGGGATTAATTTTTCTGCTTATGTAAGTCCGGGCTGTCCGCGAAAAATGGACAGAAATTGAGAAGAGAAGAAGAGATAACCTTACAAAAGCACAACCACACAATTCCAACCAAAAGAACAGAACAATGTCCTCGTTCACTGCTGTTGAGCTGGTCAATTCAGGCAGGAGATACTACTCCAAGATCATGGCAGAGCTGGAAAACAGTAAAAAAGGTCTTAACGAGCTCGACAATTGGCGACATGAGCTTGCAGGTACCCTCAAGAAAAGACATCAACGAGCCCCAGAAGAATTGAGCATCAATGCTGCTGAATTGGTGAAACTGATGGATTGGAAACTGAGGAAGGGCAAGTTTAGACCAATGCTGAAAAAGCTGATACGTGAGAACCAAGACGATTTCGTTATTCAGACCACAAAGGACGCATACAAATTAATATTGGAGGCCAACACTGATATCGATGAGGATGGATACATCAGGATTGTCAGAGAGGCTATCAATATTTTGAATGGTCTGAGAAGTGTCGGCCCTGCCACTTCGTCCTTGATATTATCGCTACTAAGTGAAATTAGCAACCTGGCACCACCTTACTATTCAGATGAGGCGGCCTGGTTCGTGTTTGGGAGCGATCGAACGTTGAAATACTCACTCGCTGAGTATATAGAGTATCTAAGAATCTTTTATGCGGAGAACCAAGAATTTAAGCACAGTTTCAGCGAGATGGAGAAAGGTGCCTGGTCCTTACAATTGAAAGACCAGTTTGAACTGGACCAAAAGTCGGCCGAAAAGTCGGTTAAGAAGTCGGTCGAGAAGTCGGCCGAGGAGCATCACGAAGCTGCACAGCCACAGAAGGCTGTCATCAAATCTGTCAAGACGGAATCCCCGGCTGAACCCAAGGTAGAGGCAAAACCCAAGGCAGAAACTCCGACAGGGTCCACCATCACGCAGAGAAGAAAGCGCAGGCGGACAACTAAATGAACATACATGAACACACAGACACACAGACACACAGACATAAGAACAACCCCCACGTAGCTCGGATTTGTGTCTTTAGGCCCGTGAAAACTCTCTTAAGATTCGCGCTCGGCACTTCGGTCTCTCGTCACGATATCGCTTAGTTAGTCGTGAAATAGTCTACATAGTCTTTTCCTATTCTCTTTCCTCTTTCCTCTTTACTCTTCCCTATATCCTCCGACCAAACCAACATCGAGCTGCTCTTGAGCTGTGACTGCTGCCCTCCCTCTTACTGCCTGCCTTCCTCGACCACTGTCCCGCTTCTGCCTCAACTCAGCACAAGTTCCCCCCTCCCCCCACCTTGCTAGTCTGTCGTCCACTTTTTCATGGACATCAACACCACCCAATCCCGCCGTCAGTCTCCCCTTGAGGCCTCCAGGGATCCCAATGCGGTCTCTGCTGCTCCTCAGCGGGAATCAGCATCCCCCGTATCTCCTCCTCAAACCTCCATCGTGAGGAAAAGGGTCCGTACAGGTTGTTTGAACTGCAGAAGGAAACACAAAAAATGCGATGAAGTGAAACCTTTTTGTACCACCTGCTCCCAAAAGAACGAACCCTGTGAATGGCCCGATCCAAGGGGAAAGAGTGCAACCAAATCGATCGACCCTTACACTGGATTCATACCACCTGGGACCCATTTGATGCCATATTCAGGCACTCCAAACACTTTTCTAAATCAACCAATGCCTCCTAACCCCCCATTCAAAAGAACAAGGATTGATCAAGAACCTCCTACATTTAACCATCAGCCACATCAAAACCTTCCTCATAGTGCCCATCATCTGGCCCCACAGCCTTATATACCACTACACTCACCAATCTACAATGACTTCACCTCTATTAGACCTGTTGATGCTCCAGGTTTGCTTCCTTACCCATGGCCACAAGTACATAAGCATCAACACGACCAACAACAGCCTCAACTACAGCCACTGCCTACACCGCAACCCCAACCACAGCCTCACGCGCTAGCTCAATCAGTTTCACCAGTCGAATCACAAAACTCACCAAAGGGGTCAGGTAACTTCCAACAACCTCAAATCTGTTCTCTCTTAAACAACGATGAAGATCCGCCAATTCCAATCCAACAAGCTCCTGAACCACCGCTCACTCCTGAAGAGATCGAAAGATCCGAATACTTGGAACTACAATATCTCAAGTATCTAGATGGAGACAAATCTATCAAGATTGAAACTTCAAGCGTTCTCCCGTCAACGGCGATCATTCCAGGTAAGGAATTGACTGAATACGAAGAAGTCACGCTGATGAAGCACTATTTGAATCATGTTGCAAGGCAATATGACGTGTTCAATCCTCTATGGCTTGAGTTTCATCTCGCCGTTCCAACCCTTGCTAAAGAATCCGCTTCGTTGAGACACTCCATTTATGCTGTTAGTTTGGTTCAGCAACAAAGTATCAATCCCAGCCTGAAATTTGGCGAGACATCTACTTCGTTATTTGAGAAATCAATTGTTGAGTTTATCCAAGAGGTAGAAGATGGGTCAATGCAGCCAAAGATTCAAGTCATGACTGCAATGATACTGCAAGGTTATGGTATTATTATGAACAAACCAGAATTATGGAGACGTTTCACTGAGTCCATCATTAAACATATGCTGTCCTGTGGGTTCAAACCTGACCATGAAAACGAAGATTATCGTAATTTATTTTGGACTCTGACTATGACAGACATCAACACTACCACATTATTGGAACAGAAACCTGTTTTGAAGATCGAGTTTGAACAAGCCAAGAACTCTCCAAACATAATGCATAGATTGCTAGGCTACCTAAATATGACCTTTCATTTATTACACCTTGATCCACAACCGGACTTTGAAGAAAGATGGGAGCAATTATGGCTGGCCCTAGGCGACTTGAAGGCACAGCTGAAATTACCAGAATATAGAAATTTGGAGCCTGTTATTGATGCAGATGATCAACCATTTCCACTGTTGGTATTCAGTGGTCACCTTGCTGTTCTATTTCAACAGATTTTCACAATGATAAAAATCCTATTGATCCAGGACCTACCACGTCTATTGAAGAGCAAGTACCCTTCTCCACAACCATTATCTTGGTACGTAAAACGTATCTGTGCGATCACACAATGGAACAAAGAATATATCAATTGGTTTAATACACCATTGTCACTCTGGATTGCTGGTAAAGTTCTTACTCACCATGATGAACATTCTATAGTGCTGAAACTGTTGGACGAGGTTGAGAAAAATATCGGGTTTCAATCAAAGTACAACACAACGGATCTAATTGAGTTTTGGAAAGGTAATGATACCAATAAATAGCGGTTAAATAGACACACAGCGGTTGGAATAGATCGGCTATCATCTTGTTGAACAACTAATCACCTTGTAGTACTTAGTTCATCCCAAAGTTTGTTCAAAGTGATTTCAAATCTTTCATTGACAAAGCGGGCAAGCTTCATTGCCATTGAACACCATAGTTTTCCATTGGATTTTTCTTCTGAGAATGAAAAGTTGATACCAGTATTCCAGCAGTTAGAAGAGATCCATTCAATTTCATGTGCTGGTATTTGATTGGTCTCCTCTTGTGAAGACAGTCTGAGAGCCAATTTATCAAGTACATATAAGCACTTACTAGAAGATTCATCAGTCCCACTTGGAATTTCTAGCATCAAACGAATCCATCGTGATAACACAACACCATCGATTTCCTTCAGCGTAATGTACTGTATAACAATTGTGGCGATTATGGATAACTTCACACGGTTTGGAAATGAACCATCTGTGACAATATTGATCACTGTCCCATTGAAATCAACATCTTTCACGTTTTGTGCTTCTCTAACTACAGTCTCCGCTGCACTCCAATTCCCTAACTCCAATTCTGCTTGGAATTGAAAGATCATGGCATCTAATAAGCATTTCTCCCAGTCCTTTTCAAACTCAGAAAACTCAACCTGATTCTTATGAATGATTCTAGATTCATCAATGCTGATTCTCAAGTTCAAGGTCTGTGATCTGATAGAGCCCCATAAAGAGTCATGTGAAATGTTTGTTAGCTTTGAAGTGCACATTATGCTAACTAATTTGGCACGATAACCCCATAGCTGAACTTCAAATGTCTCCTTGAAGCTAATGTCATTCGGTATGAGTTTACCCATCTTGATAGACGCATCAGCAAACAATTCACCATTCGTGTAATCCTCATTTAACAGACAGCTTCTGGAAAGATTAAATGACTGAGAGGAGAACCATTTCAACTCCTTGAAAGTAAGCCTGTAATTTGGTAAGTTCAGGGAGTCTTTGGCAAACGTGTACGTTTCGTCAAGTAAAGAGAGTAGAGTCTCCAAGTATTGTGATGGATAATCATCGCCGCTTTCCTTGAAAATTAACTCAATCACACATCGAACAGCAGTTGGAATACTGACTTTTGAGTTGATACTTTTGTCTAGGCTTTTGAATAGGGCCATCATAGATTCGATAGCAATTCTCGAGTTGCACTCTGTTGAAACAGCACAGAGGGACAACAATGGGATCATCAAATTGTCATCAGAGTTCACAATTGCTCCCAAACAACTTCTAAGTTTGACTTCATCGCCTTCGGCTGTATAAACTTTGAACATGTTATACTGAGTGATCAAATTCTTCTTTGCAGCTTCATCCATGTTATTAAAAACAGTGATGGCCTCCTCAAATTCACCCTCTTTAATGTAGCAGTTTTGCAAGGCTCTTTGTACTTTGCCCTTGTCAACCTCATTGATCTGGATCAATCTGTGAAGAGCGATTTTGTACCAGCCAATAGCGTCTTTGTTTTGATTATCTTTGCATTCGCCTTTACCAGCTGTCCATAGTAAAGTGACACAAGTGGAGGATGTTCTTTTTGAAATTTTCTTCGCAAAGATCTTCTCTGAAAGGTCAAGAAATCTTAGCAAATTTGACTGTCTCATATCAGTAGGTGTAAGTTTATTTTTTGTATAAGAGTTCACCATGGCAATCAAAACCATCTCTAGCAAATCTTGGTCAGTCAATGGGTCCAAAGAATTGGTGAATGCGTATTCGTAGCACTTGATTGCACTCAATGGATCAGAAGCAGAATGCTCATTCATGATAGATAATACCTCTCTGAAGTTCGTCGATTGTTTCAAAGACATAAGCATTCTGATGATGGACTCTTCAATATCTGAAGCATTGGACCCTTGTAGTTTCTTCAATTTGATATCAAGTTTGAAGTAGTCTAGGGACTCTGGATCGATGTTCTGGAGTTCTGCGATTGCAGTTCTAGCTTCCTGAAAAGATGTCTCAGATTTGAGCTCAAGAGCACACAGAACAATAAGGGTATACACTGAGATCTTGACAGTATTAGCATCAGGCATGTTCATCAAATCGTACGTTCCAACAACCCTGTGTAAAAAATACAAGGCATTCTCAAACTCCTTCTTTTCGTAAAGCATTAAGGCTGAATTATAGGTAACTCTTGAAGCATCGCTTACTATTTGGTGGTCATCTTTGATCTTTCCAATTTCTGCACGCTCTTCGTAAAATTTGGCCATAGGAACATCACCCTCAATAATGGATAGTTGCATCTTCATAACGAATAGATCGGTTTTAAACTTCTGCAATTCTCTCGCAGTAGCTTCATCGTTCAGTTCAGTGGATTTGAGAGTCTCAATTGATTTGAAGTGTCTGTCAGCATACTCTTGTATCTTCATTGCAAGGACTGTGTCATTTTCATCAATGGCTGACTTGAGGGACTTGATGAAGCACGTCATGGCCCTAAACTTGACCCTTAGAGACTCCTGATCGATAATTTCGTGAATCGAGCATAACAAAGACGCAAAGAACTTCACAGAGCATAGTATTTTCATGATATCCTGAGATTCGCTTCTCATTGACAGAGTGACAGCATTCCAGAGATTGATGGCTGTATTTGTTAGCATGTGCAGAAAACCGATGAAGGCAAACAGTATAAAGTATTACCTGAAATTTCAAGCTCTAAGTGAACATCTTTAAACTCATTGACAGGGGTGGCCCTCATTAGCCTCTCTAGCCTTTCCGCCAATGGCAGGATGGAGTTCATGGACGAGTTGAGCGCCGTCTTATCGGTGTCTTTTAAAACATGGTTCAAACGTGAGGTAATGGACACGGCGGTATCTTATGACTAGTTAGTCTCACTTCGGAAGATCATGATCATGAGTGTGACATACCTATCAACTGGGTCAACTGAGGCTGCAATTCCTTCACGGTCATTTGTTTATTGGTGATGGCGGTTCTTTTTTCAGGCGATTTTCAGAAAAGTGGGTTTACATCAGCTTTTATACTTGTGCCAGAATATACAGTATTGGCTTATGGAGCACAATCTTAATATTACCAATGGAACAAACAGCTACTATATACAAAACTATTTCTCTTCAGCCTCATTCTCTGGTTTAACAGCTTCTTGGGCAATCTCGTAGTCACCGTTGTCCAATTTCTTGATAATATTTTGACTCAACAGTTGTTCAAACAAATCTTGTGGGACCCAACCGCCAGTGATGGCAAAAGGGACTGTGCCAAGTTCCTCATAGTATTGCTCTAGTGCCTTCGCATGGTCTTCAAAATGTTCTGGGTCAACTTTGACAGGGAAGTCTTCCACGCCAACAAAGTTGTGTTCTTTGAATTGAGGCCACTGTAAGGCCAGTTCGAAAATCTTTCTATCAATTAAAGCGGTCTCCTTGGTAGTTCTTCTCTCAACAGCACTCAAGTATGGACCCCTTAGTCTCTTCAACACAGGAGAACCTTCAGTACCCAATTCGGTGAAAGTTTTACCCAAGTTTAGATCCCATTGGACTTCATTTCTGGTACGAACGACCGCGAAATCATAGTAGTATCTGTCAGATTCACTCATTTCTTTGTATTTGGCCTCATCAATTTCAAATTCGTATATCTTTGGACCGTCTTCGTAAGCGACAAATCTTGGAGTAGATTGAAATATGATTGGTTTGATGGTGGCACCTTCGAAATCCAAGAATGTCATGGTTTCACCGTCTTTATCAACCAAAACGTTCAATGGGTCTATATCTGTATGTGCCAATCTTGGCTTGAATAGTTCCTGAACATTCTTAACAGCTTCAGTGTGGGTATCCATCAAGACTGGGGCAACCTTTTGTAAGTTTGTGAAAGTCTCAATTTGCTGGTTTAATTCTTCTTTGGTTTCCTTCACAGCGGCAGCATCAGAATTCAAAATAGCCAACTTGGTTCTGACGTTTTCTAGTTCAATTTCAGCAATATCTGAAATTAGCTGTAATGGTGTCTCAGCACTCCATGGACCAACATGAGCATCAACTTGAGACTTCTTCAACAAACTCTTATTTCTCCAGTAAACCCTCTCGGTTGATGGACCAATAAACCATCTTTTTTTCAAGCATTCGTTTTCTTCACCTTCATAAGGTTCAGTGGCAGTTTCCAGAGGGGATTTGGATTCGATATTAAAGTATATTGAGCCGTACTTGTTGAAGACAACACCAGCCAGTTTTGCTTGTAAGTCTGATAATGGATCAATAACTTGGCCGATGATTTCCTTATGCTTTGGATCAGTGTGCGGAGTCATTGGGGCCCATTTTTTCATCAATGTTTCACCTTCAACAAATTCTTCTAAGATGAATGGCGCTTTAAGTGGATTTGATGAAGTAGCACCATAAGCGAAAACTTTTGGAACTTTCAAGCCGAGTTTTAGATCAACAAAGTCTAGGGTAGCAGCCTCTGACTGAATTCTCTTTTCAATCGCATATTCAGTGTCTAACGGGTATGGAATTCTCAAAATGAACGATTTCAAAGTGTTGGTTTCAACTTTGTAGATCCGATGGTGTTTACCTTCATGTAATGAAGAAAGTTGTTTGATGTGGAACTCTTCATTTGGATTCTTAGAACCAAAGTTCTTGACACTGACATTATGCAGCAAGGAAACAATTTCATCCTTTTTCTTTGGAGCAACGACTTTGACTTCTTTGTTGTCGGTGTTCAATCTTGAATCTTCGTATAATTGTTTCAAAACTGCCTGTAGACCACCCAATGAAAATTTGGTGTATCTTTTCTTCTTCTCAGCTTCATCATTTTTCAACCATGTGCCCCAGGTGTATCTGAAAATAGCATCTCTGTTAGGGTCTTCCTCATTGTTAATGTTGGTGAAGACTTCTTTAGCTTCTTTAGAAATACCACGGATTGGGTTAATAACACTGGCTTTTCTGGCAATATGACCACCTAATGTCATCGAAACAGACACCTGTAGTGATCTTGCCACCGACCTAGTACTGATACTAAACATACTGGTGTGATTTGCAGAAAGAGTCGGACATTTGGTGAGCTTTCTCAGAACTTTTTCTCGGCCAAATATTGTTCGTGTCGATTATGTAATATATTCATAAGCGTACTTTGACTCCGACTAGTCCATATGCTTCGTCAGGTACTACTCCCTTATTACCAATAACCAATCTACACTTGTCAAAGTATGTCAGTTAATTGAACCCATTAAACACCTGCATCTTCATTGGTATTTGAAGACACAAAACCAAAACCTTAAACAAAACATGACAAAATCAAACCGTAGTCAAAGCCAACATTACCGCACAAAGCACTCATAAATCAGGAGTCCTTTTTCTCAGACACTGATCTTCTTAGAAATTTGCTATAATCATCCTCTCCTTCGTCTAGCTCCATCATATATTCGCCTCTTGTATTATCACCCCTCAATTTATAGTTGAAGTCCCTCTCGTCATGAAGTGTCAAATCAGGGCTCTCTTGTGATAATCCACTATGGAAGTGAGTTGACCCATGAGTGAGCCCTGGTGTATCCTCTCTGCTGTACTGTGGGATCATACTTGACAAGCTGAGGATGCTGGCACCATCGTCAGCTTGGTCAACACTCAAGTGTGTACCAGATGTGATCTCAGAAGTGGCATCGTCACTGAAATTATCAGGGTTGAGATCATTATTGCTCCCACTGTGTGTGATCCCAGGGGACAGTTGGGAGGAGTGTGTGTGTTTGGATGAGTAATTGGCGTGCATCTTGTTGATTAGATTTAGTGGATAACCAGATATGCCTTGTTTCTTGACCCTTTTCCCTTCAATCCCATCTTTGGTGGCCGTAACTGACAATCCTGAGGTCATCGATGAGCGTGAGAGTGGACGGGAAACGGCCAGTCCTGAAAGGGTATTGTACTGGACTGGCTCTGAAGATGGCTGAGGGGCTTGTAGTGGCGAGCTCCCAGAGCTCTTGGAGAATAAGGACAGATTTGTACCGTCGTTCAAGTCAGTTGTTGACCTGATAAAGGAACTTGCGTTTTCAATGAAGGCAGCATCTGACCTAATGGACTCTTGATAATGTGTATCTAAGTGGTCTGCATCAGTATTGCGACCGCTGTTCCTTGAAGAAGACTCATAAACATCCGTCATCTCTGAAGTTTTTTGGTAGATTGTCTGCTATTGAAATTAGCAAATTTGTCTATTTTGTCTCATATGTGTGTTTTTTTTCCGCTCAATTCTTTTCAGGCGGGGACCCCAGAAAAAGAAAATAGTACGCGCTAGGCTGCTTCACGTGAATGAAACTCGTTTTACAATGTTAGCTGCACATATCTAAAGCATAGGTGGTGTGAATTAGTCAACCTTACATCATAGGTTCAACTAATGTTTACTAAAATCACTGCTCAGAGGCCCTATCAAGGGCAACCGATTTATAGTCTATCCAATTCAATAGTACTCATTTGACGGTCCTTCTTATCAGTGCCAACTTTTGTACAAACCCAGGTGGATGCATACATGTTAACTCTGTCAATAAGAGTACCTGAGTGTCTGGTAGCAACG
Organism: Taiozyma bovis; assembly: GCA_003707945.3. Lineage (NCBI taxonomy): Eukaryota > Fungi > Ascomycota > Saccharomycetes > Phaffomycetales > Wickerhamomycetaceae > Taiozyma > Taiozyma bovis. Next base: position 27,463 of record PPMH03000019.1, on the reverse strand, counting down.
GCTTTGCATGAGAATCCACAGTCTTCAAAGTTTCTGATGTACCAAGGATCTTGAGCAGCAGATCTCAACAGAACTCTACCTCCCTCACTCAATGCATTGTGAAGGGCATTAACTTCATTGTTGACTTCAGCTGACTTTGGGTCAAACCAATCCATATGGTCCATAATAACAGCAACAGTGATTGTCTTCTTCGATAATCTATCTAAGACGTTGTTCAGGTAATCTGTGTGTAATCTAACATGCTCTAAAGGCGAGTTATTTTTCTTCGATAGAACTTTGAAGCCTTGCTTCGTCAAGTAATCTGGACAATTCTTTGGTGTGTAATGACCTTTCAAACACAAGTAGTAAAAGTAATTATCAGAAGACAATAATGAGTACCCAACAATTGGATCCAACGTATCAATGATGTACTGCAAGACAGATGGAGACATCATATTGGCTTGGTTTTCAGGGACACCTAAAGCCTTCCACAGAAAGATTGGGTTGCCAACCAACAGTTTACCGACAATGGCGCTCAATAAAACAGGACGAATGGAATCTTCCCAGATTTCTTTCTGCTCGTTCAAGGCTTTAGTTCTGCAGAGCTCATCAACCTTGGAGCTCAATCCAGTGACCGTAAAGAGGTACCTTGTAAGTCTCAATGCCCATCTAGTGGAACCAGTGTCATATAGACCTTTACCAGCAAGGCCAAAAGTTTTCGCCCCTTTATCCATCCAGAATTGGAAGGCATTTGATGATAGATGTGGGGATAACTTGGTGACCAGTAACTCTTCGAAGTTTTCTATCTTACCTTCACCAAACATCTTCCAGGTTTCTTCATGACTCAAGGCAGTTAGAGCAGCCAATTTCAACTCGACCAAATGACCTTGACAAGGATTTAAATCCACGCCATGAATTCTTTTCGGTGGATCCTGTAGGGTTGCGTAGGATAAAATGTTGTCACCAGCAGAAGTAATAGCTAGCACGGTATCCCTTGATGTTAACTTCAAAATCTTGGCATCTTCTCTAGGGTCTTCCCAGGTGAACGCATAGATGTATTGGTTCTTGAAACATTCATAGTCTTCACTCAACTCATCATAGTAGACTCTCCAGGTCTGCTTCTGATAGAATAATGAAGGGTATGGTAGTCCTTTCTTTACATTACCCAATGCGGCCTCCAAAGCCTTTGAGACAGGAGTATCGTTGCTCTCGACAGAGTTGTATTTCTTTGGATCGATTGGTGCTAAGTATGGGGATTCAGTGGCCAACGAGTTGAATCTGTACATAAGCTGCGCATCGTCTTGTTTGTTAACGCCAACCCAAATGTAATATGGAATCTTACCTAGAGCCTTGTTATAACAGTTCATAGATTTCACAGTACCAAATTTGTACTCCAAGTACTCTCTTCTAGAGGGATCCAGGAACACCTTGTCGCACTCAAACCAAATTCTCCAAAACGTACGGTAGACCCATGGAACGTGACGGTTAACTAGGCCACCCAATGTGTTGGTTCTGCCGATTGAATTTGAATCTGACTGAACACCAAAATCAACAGCACAAATACAACCAGTGTCTGGGTTCAAGAGCTTTCCAGCATGGTCAATAGCAGAATGGTAGAGTGGAATCATTGATAGTGAGTATGAGAATGTGATCAAATCTGCCTCACCCTCTGGAATCGTAAACTCACATGCATCACCACAGATAACATGGACATTTTTCCAGCCATTCTTTCTGACTCTTTCTTTAGCAACATCGCACAGTGATGTAGACAAATCAACGAGATAGACAGATTCAAAATTATCGTTCAAACTAGCGACTCTTTTGTCCATTTTCTCAATGTTCAGACCAGTACCGCCACCGATGTCAACCCAAACCAATTTCTTCTTATGGACATTTTCTTTAGCATGTGCAAAAGCAAGTTTCAAAGCTGTTTCTCTACCTTTCAATAAAACTTCTCTTGTAGTATCATAGAATTTTGCTTGAGTTTTGTAAAAGCCCTCTAAGTTGGCTTGTTGGTCTTTGTGGTCAACTTTTCTGTTGGTTAGTGGTCTAATGAAGCAGGCGTAACAGAAGACCACGAACGATTTCAGCTTTTCATTGGTGTAAAATAAGGCAAATGTCACCACCAAAGAGCCCAAGGTGATTATTTCCTTGACGTAGTCAAAATCAGAGATCCCCTCTTTGATCTGGGTGAGCGAAACTATGATATCAAGTCCGCTAACTGTTGATTGCTGGGCTTGAACTTGAGCCATTTTGGTGTTGAAACTGGTAGGATAGTCTAAAGGTCTCGATACACATTGATCTAAAGGGCCAAGGGGTGTTTAAATAGAATACTGAATGGCAGCTGGAGTTTGACATGTGATATCTCTGACTCAATTAAGTACTGGTTATGTGACACTCGTGTCTGTTGTTTTAAGTAAGCCCACTGCACGTGTACCTCCATATTCCCTCAAGTAAGTCTCACATTTGCCCTCGTAGTATTGCATGTGATTGGATAACTGAGTGCATGATGATGTGCTGAACAGCGAGCCGATCCTTCTCCTCTGCTCTGGTCAACGGGCAGTTCCTATTGGTCAAGTAGTTAGAATAATAAGCACGTTTCACGATATAAAGAAAAAGCTTGACACAAAAATTTATTCAACGCGCCCACATTCGAATCTGGGAGGCACAAATTCTTTTTGTTTCGGTGGTGTCCAGGTGTTTTTAGAATGCTGTAAGACCGACCTCTTATTAAAACATCAACATCTTTATAAGTCACCGCCAATACCTCAAACCACTTTTTGTGCTGTATTGACACTATCACTAACCAGCTCTTGGCTTCAACTACTCAAATTCTTTACTCTAAGCGCAACAGAGTCCATTCTGGCAATGGCGGCTCCATTTTTTCATCCGTTATGAACTGAACACCCTTTGTTCAAAGTTTTCATATAAACTGAGGGAAATTCATCATTTTGCAAAGTAGAAGACATGACACCTCTTGAGATTCCTAGAAAACAGACGGACTGTTATGTCGGCGGTTCTCCTGAAAGAAAAGACGACCACTGCCAACAGCATCACCACTACCAACAGCATCACCAATGAGCAGAGTACCAAGTTAATCCAAACAATGCTCTCCATGTCCTTTGGTTGCATTGCTTTTCTAAGGGGTCTGTTTCCAGATGATTTGTTCACTGACCAGAAGTTTGTTCCTGCCAAATTTGAGCCAAGCTACGATGCAAAGAGGGCTGATAGCGGCAACTCAATCAAAGTGAAGACCTTAGCGAAGGGGAAGAACCCATCTGTGGACTTGCTCCTAGACTGGATCGACAAAGGCTGCGTTGATTCTATTAGGCTTGGCTATTTGAAATCTCTGAGTTTTGCTATCTTCCTAGACGAGAATGATCCTACCAACCTATATGAGGTGTACACATTTCATTTCAATTACTGTGAGAACACAGTCAAGTTAGGTGTGAACAACGAGATCGAGGAAAGCATCTCATTATTGGATTCCAGGAAACTTCTTCAGCAGTTAATGAGAAGATTCATCATTATTACACAATCATTGAACCCATTACCGGAAGAAAAGTTCCTCTCGATCAGACTATTGTTTAATGATGCATGTCCAAAGCAATATCAGCCTCCTTTATTCAAAGATGCCACAAACAAGCCAACTGCTACTGTGAAATGTTCAAAGTCACATTTGGAAAGATATTTTGCTGGTAATCTTTCTACTGGTCATCATCACATCAATATAGATGTCGTGACTAGCGCCAGTGCTACATGTGAATCCTTTACCTCTGATGAGATTGTTGAGCTTGACCCTTTCGTTGCTCCAAAACTACCTACTCAAACCAAATCATTAAACCGGAAAAAGGATAATACCTCAAAAGCTTTAGCAAGATTGAGCACCAGGTCAAAGACTACAGAGGAAAGTCAGACTACTTCTAATTTGAAAAGTTTTTTGAATCAGGAATCACAAAAGTCTTGCAATTCAACTCAAAAATTGAATGACATCGAGTGCGAATGTGGCACTCACTCTGAACTTGAAGATAACGTCTTGCATACCTGCTCAATTTGCTTAAAGAAGAAACACTCCAGCTGTTATGGCTTCAAAGCCCAAAAGACTCCATCACCAATCACTTGTTATTCCTGTCGCTCACGAACACTTGGACTTCCTTTGCATGAAAATTTACAACTGTTAATGGGAGCTAGAAAGATATACAACTATCTTATGAATAACATGATACCAGGTACACTCTCTGAGTTATTCTACAATATTGGCTTCTCGGATGAAGATAAGAATATGAGTTCAGCTTGTGATGCCTTTTCATTCCTAATCATTAACAATGTTATTGGCGTCACGGATGATGCTTTCTACAAGGTAGGATCTGAGAGCTGTGTTCAAGGCTCTTACTTGGTGAAGATCGATATACCAGGAATTAGTGGTTCAGATGGCGAGCTTAGCGTCCAAAAGGAGTACTATGGTATCCAGTTCACTCCTATCTTCAGATCTGCCTCAGATTTTGATCTTAATGTTCAAAAAGTGAGAAAAGACTGTGCACTTACTAAGAAATTGATATTTGAGGTAACTCAGACTAAATGTTTTACTGTTGATTCTGAACTTGACCGCATCAGTCTGTCTGCAAGAGTGAAGCTGGAGAGTGATGATGAAACGATTGATTCAAGTCGCCCATGTTCACCAATGGACAATTTCTCCGGCCTTCAAATTGGTCATAAGCCATCAAACACATCACAAGATTTACCTCCTAGCAACGTCAGTACTATCTCAAGCATAATGAACTTCAAAAAAAGGGGGATTAGTAATTATGATGATGGTGATCGTGATCGTGATGGTGATCGTGATGGTGATCGTGATGGTGATCGTGATGGTGATCGTGATGGTGATCAATCTTCTGTGAAGGCTGAATCTTTTGCCGTTGATTCTGTGAATCCAGTTGACCACTTAACAAGCCAACCAGTTCGTCAGTTTCCAAGATTAAACAAGAGGAGAAAAACCAGTGATACGGAGAAAATCGTTCATCCTACTTCTACACATACACGTGTCTAATCTCTGGTGCTCTTGTATTGCTAGATAGGTCCTATTAAATGCCAAAAAAATGCCAAACTGACTAGATTATGTTGGTGGGTTTAAGCTACCCCAGATATTTATATACCTGTAGTTTCGGAGTTTGAAAAAAAAATTCAACGATGTGGGTTGAAAGAGGTTCTGTCTATCAAAACACAACAGCATCAGCTTCTTAACGGAATCAATGTTGTCACTACGGAAGCAACCCCTCTCACAAATATCACGAGCTGCAACTCGCGCCTTCACAAACAGACCAACACCTCCTTTTACGGCTGGCCAACCGCTATTTGAGACCAGACCGTTCATCATGAAGCCTGGAGAGTTGACTCCAGGCATCACTGCCTTAGAGTACTTTGAAAGACGAGTCAAGCTAGCAAACAAACTACCCGCAAGCTCTGCCGTTGTAATTGTTGGTAATTCTGTCCAATTTGCTTCAGGGTCAGTCTTCTATGATTTCCAACAGAATAATGATCTTTACTATTTATCTGGGTGGAATGAACCCGATTCATGTATAGTCATTGAGAAACCTAATGACAACTTGGATGATGTCATTTTCCATATGATTGTTCCTCCAAAGGAGAAATACTCCGAGCAGTGGGACGGTGCAAGAACTGGTGTTGATGGTGCTAGAGATATTTTCAACGCAGATGAAATCGGTGACACATATAGATTAGGTACCTACCTAGAGCGAGTTTTGAAAAGGAACACAAATATCTTCATTGATCTTCCTGAAAAGAATAAAAGACAGTCTGCTGCTACAACATTTAACAACTTCTTCAATATTGGAAACAACTCGAAGTATTCTAATGTGCAGAGTGTTCTTGACTCCTTGAGTGGGAAGAAAATACTCCCACTGAAGAATCTTATAGCCGATATGAGAAGCATCAAATCACCTGCAGAACTAGCTGTCATGAGAAAAGTTGGTCAACTATCAGGTAGAGCTTACAATCAGGCATATGCTAAAAGATTTAGAACAGAAAGAACTTTGAAGTCCTTCTTAGAATACAGATTCATTGCTGGTGGCGCTGATAAGTCTGCTTATATCCCAGTTGTTGCTGGTGGTGAAAACGCCTTATGCATTCACTACACTAGAAATGATGACACCCTTTATGATGATGAAATGGTGCTGGTTGATGCTGCTGGTTCTTTGGGTGGTTATTGTGCTGACATTTCGAGAACATGGCCTGTCAATGGGAAATTCTCAGAACCACAAAAGGATCTATATCAGGCGGTATTGAATGTGCAAAAAGCATGTATTGAACTTTGCAAGGAATCTGAAGGTTTAAGTTTGCAAAAGATACATGATTCCAGTGTGGCCTTCTTCAAGACTGAACTGAAAAACATAGGATTTGGTAACTTATCAAACATCCAGATCTCAAAGATCTATCCACATTACATTGGCCACAACTTGGGCCTTGATGTCCACGATGTTCCAGGATCCTCAAGGTTCGAACCTGTCAAGGAAGGTCAAGTGCTTACAATTGAACCTGGTGTTTATATCCCAGTGGATGACTACGATTTCCCATCTGCCTTCAGAGGGATTGGTATTAGAATCGAAGATGATATTGCAGTTGGTAAGGATAGTTATAGAAATCTGACAGTTGAAGCTGCTAAGGAAATCTCAGACATTGAACATATTGCAGAGCATGGTGTAAGTACCCCTTACGAAGACGAAGTCTTAGAGGTCTTTTAGATTATATTATAGTGTACATATCATGGGAATCAAAATAGCTGATAGTATATATCATAAATTAAGCCTAAGCACCGACATGAGCTTTAGTTAACTTGTCGATTCTTTCTCTAAGTAACCCTTCAACTGTATCAGATTCTTCAGAAAGAACCCTTAACTTCTCCACGAACATTTCTTTTTTATCAACTTTCTTCTGTTCGAAAATATCATTTTCTGGATCATAAGCAAATTCAATGTCTTTCTTCTCGATGTACAGCTTCATCTCTTTCACCAACTGGTCCTTTGGGATGCCCAACTTTTCAGATAAGTGAGAGCTCTCAGCTCTGAGGATCAAAGATAGATACAATTGATATCCTTTTTCTCTGAACGCTAGTCTCACTCTAGGCCAAGTCTTGCTGATGAAAGCGTCTAATTCAAGATTTTGGTCATAAGCGTCCAATGCATTGAACAACTCTTCAAACTTTGCGGAGTTTAAACTCACAAACAATGGACGGAATTCAGCCAATCTACTTCCCACCAAAGTAACAAATTCCTTTTCAGCAAGGATTTCAACCAATTCACTTGGGTTTCTGGCCAGCAGAATGGAAATAACCGAAATAAGAATGATCTCATCTTTGTGTATGAAAGAATTGAAATTTGAATCATTTAAAATATCGACAGCAGATATGTTCTTGCCAGAGGCAGTTTGAAGTGCAGGCAATCTAATTAGCTCGTAAATGCTTTTGGCAACTTCCTGGTAGTTCTGTTTCAGGAACTCAGCATATAGGATGAGGAACTTGACTCTCCAATAAGAGATAATTTCACGATCTGTCAACCTCTTTAAATACAACTCACTTGATAATGACGCGCTGATGAAAGCTTCAATTCTCTTATCCTGATTCAAGGTGAGGCTCATGTTCCCCTGTAGAATACCAACTTGAGCGGACTGTTCAGCGAGTTGACATGTCTGTGATCCCAGCGTAGAGCTTGATAGGACGCCTTGTGCTTCGGAATACTGCTTGTCATAAGTGTAAATCTGAGCAATTTCAATGTTTTTGGAGACATCAGTTTCATGGTATAGATTATCAGCACCCAGGTCTTTGAGTCTGTTTTGTTTACAGTTCTGTAGGCTCTGTGTCCATTTTGGATTCTTGAATCTTTGTAGGTCTTCTGTGTCTGGCAAGTCATCCAGTTGCGAAATGAATGAGTCGATATAAGGAGAATATTGGATTGCTCTACCCAAATGCTTCAAGGCAGCAACGGCAGCTCTTCCAGAGGTCTCGCCACCCAACTTAGTTAGCACATGAAGTCTCTCTATTAGCGCTGGCCCTGTTTCATAAAGTGTTAGTACGGGGAAATTGCCTCTTTTACAGACACAAACTTGCCATCATAACGGTCAATGACTTCGTTCAAATAGCATTCTTGTTTCATGTTAGTATACACTTTAGTATTTTGGAGGGTTTAGGGCACTCACTCTCGTTGAAACTGGCCATTGTATGATTTGCTGATGTTGTTCTCATCATGAGTGTTAACAGCCTTCTCATGATTTCTTCAATTTTGGCTTTTATCAAAGGCATCCGCGAAAAGTTATTCGCGGATTTTTAATGTACTCATGGACTGTGTGATAATGGTGCTATATATTTTATCCTAGAGAATACTTCATATCAAGTTTTTCTTAACTATTGAAATGAATCTTAATATTCGAAAAGGAACGTACTATATTAAAAAAGTTATTTAATCAACTAGAGAACTAAATTGCAAAATCTAAAGTACTATTAACTATTACTTCGAAATCAAATTAATAGTCCGCGTATAATCTGTATCTTGAAAAGTGAAGTAAATTAAAGCCCATTCTATATACAGAGCAGACTACAGTTTTCCACTAGATATAACAGAGTTTTTGGGCTGTTAGATAGATGTCCTACAAAATGTCTGCCATTTTGTCATGGGTAAATGCATGTCAAAAAATGTCATTTACTAGTCCCAAAGTCTTGAGCCTTTTAAGATTAATCAGTTAGTATTCCCAAAGAATTGATCAGTTTTGAGATTTAGATCGGATCATGTATCCTAGTAGACCACTCTTTCAGCTGCTTCCACTTTACATTTTTAGCTCATATGAAGAGATCCAGGGTTTACCTTTAGCATGGCCTTCTCAGCCAGCATTATTTTAGCTTGATGGAGTTACGAGTAGACAACCACGCCTCATAAATCCCTAGGACTGAAAAACAAGACACACATTATCCAAGTCCTCAACTCCAGAAAGCAGATTTCGCATGGAAAAGAGCCGAAAAAGCTGTAAAGCTGGGAGAGAAAATAACGTCCAAAACAATCAAACTGAGGAACCCCTGATACAACGGCGCAATGCACATTGCCCACAATGATTGAATTTGGAGATGGTTTGTCCCCAGTACAGCTGGCAGAAAAACAGGATTTTCACTGAGGATTTGAGGCCAATCCTCAAGCATGTCAAGCATGTCAAGCTCGCCCTAGATCCTGTGGTATTACTGCCTCTCTTTGGTTGAAAGATCTCAAGATCAGTAACATTAAGTCCTCAAGTTTGGAGAATGCTGGAAATCTCAATTTTCACCGGCTTTGTTATCACAGGATTTGCAATGTGTGTATCATCACAGTGATCCGCAAGAGGCAGTTATACTTTTTTGGGAAAACGTTCGACGTGAAACCTCCAAGTTCTCCATGGTTACTATTTGCACTTGATCAGGGATGTACACTCTATTCGTCACCATTGTTTCAATAGACTCAAGTGCTTCCTTTTCGCTTCTCTTCTAATTGTGGTTTTTTGGCTTTGGCAAATTTAAGATTGGTCATGAAAACTTGCTAGAAGAAGGCTGTCCCGAATAGGTGAGAGACAAAACTGTATACGACGATAGTGGCTAGCCAATTGGAATGGGCAGTCAGGTTCACTCTTCACATTACCTATTTAAAAAAACACGAGCCAGATCCACAATGCACTTCCAAAGAGATCTGGGGAAGAATTCCGGCGAGACTCAATTCAACGATTGTTTTGAACAAGGTTGATTACACTGAGGTGGAGAAGTTCTCGAATGGGGATTCAAATACTGTTTAATGGAGGTTCAAACAACCAGAGAGGAATTCCTTTCCATCTTTGTTGTGCCCTATTGTACACTGAACTAGGCCAGTTGCCATGGGAAACACCTCACTTAAAGAGACCGCGGCCGGCAAATCGCGGATCGGTCCACTGGGCTCAGCGATTACGTAATTATCCGGTATGCCAAAAAACGGTAGTCCCACGCATGAATAGATAAAACCGTTTATCGGGCCAATGAGATGCCAGCACGGTTCTAGGTTCAACTGGAAATGAGCTAAACACATAGTTGCAACAGTTGAGACTCTCACAGCTCAAACAAAACTTAAAGGTTGAGCGTTGAACACTGCATACACACATCCTAGACCCATATACACACATAGACATCACACCTCTGGGAAAAGGCTCCACGCAACCTTTGTTATCATGTCCAATCTCACGAGAGAAGTAGACGACTCGTCAGCCGAAGCCCTTTGGAAGATGTATGCCAAAGCCAAAGCCTCCCTGCCTTACAAAGAACGAATGCAAAACCTCACATGGCGGATGATGAGCCTAAAACGTCTGAAAGAAGAGAAGTCACTACCAAGACCTGTACAGGCTCCCCAAGATCAGATAATCTTCAAAGACATAAAGCAATTTGACGACTCGAATAATGGTGATGAATACTTCGATTTCCAAGGATTGAGCCCTACCAATAACTCTTTCAACCCAGTCCAAAAGACTTCTAACTTGACAAAGTTCTTCATTGAGAATAGAGATACCACAGGTACCTCAAAGTTGAATAATGATCCAACTTCTGACGATTTTGACTACGTTGCACACATCAAGAGAATAGGTCAAGAAGAAACAACTCCAAACCCTGAAATATTTTCCAAATCTGCCAAATCTTCCGAGATTCCAATACAAACTAATCAAATACATCCAACAACATATACTCCCCATCTGGAATACGGGTCAAGTTTCTTAGACTCTCCAAACCATGATTTCAGTAACCTACTCGATCCATTGAACTCTGTTAGTCACTCATATGATCCTCCTTCACATCTAGAAAACCCAATAGCATCAAGTTTCAATGAAGAGTTCTTCCCTAATGCTTACGGATCGTCACTTCATTCTCCTGCCTCTTCAACAGTCCAAACTCCATCTGTTGATAATGGTTCTTTCTTTGAGAACTATTTTAATCAACAACAACAACAACAACAACCACAACCATATAGAGTCAATAGTATATCTACGACTCAAATGAAGAGAATACCATCTTCACAGTCATTTAATTCAACGTCTTTCTCAGTTGATAACCCAAGAACCAATTCCTTTGCTATCCAGAATGACGTTGACCAAATTTCACAGCCAGTATTATCCTCGGTCAACTCAAAAAGAAACTCCATAGTTGGCTCTGCTTCGACAATCAAGAAGAAACAACCGACTTCTAAGTTATCAAAGACCAAAAGGACCACCTCTACTACTCAACTTGCTAACAAGAGAGATGAATCAACTTCCAATGGAAACACTAGATGCACAAATTGCAACACACAGACAACACCGTTATGGAGGAGAAACCCAGAGGGGCAGCCACTATGTAATGCTTGCGGTCTTTTCTTAAAGCTACATGGTGTGGTAAGACCTTTATCATTAAAGACTGATGTTATCAAAAAGAGACAAAGAGGCTCAAACACCAATAATTCAACCAAAACAACCCCTGGCTCCAATCCTTCATCCCCAGCTAGAGTTGCTCCTAAACAAAGCTGGAAGAAATCAAGCAAAAAGAAAGAACCACCAGCTCCTGCCAATAAAGAAGATTGGATGGAAGTTGATGACGAGGAGTCCAAACTTAATGAAAATGGATTTGGACAAGAGAGCAAGTATGGTTTTGACCAGCCAAATGGGTTCCAATTTGCATCAACAGCTGGCCTGAATGCCAACAACAGTTCCAAAACTGAAGTGAAAGAAGGTACAAACAACAACTGGGAATGGTTAACAATGACATTGTGAGTCGCTAATTTTTATGCTACACAAGAGTTACAGCAACCAATCGGTATAGCAATACTGGATATTGCCATCTTCTTTAGAATATATAGTCCTTCACTACAATGATATAGATTAATTTGTAAGCAGCTACAATAATATAGACCAATTTGTATGAGTATAGTCAATTTGTAACTGTGCACAACGGAACCTCAGATTGTTTCTGTTATACTCAGTATGATCTGTCTTTCTTGTCAGGTTTAGGCTTCCTGCTTTCTCGAGGGAACATGAATGCCGTACCATATCTATCTGTTGTTATTCCCCAACTGTCATCCAAATATTCTGTCAAAGTAGCCTCTCTTCTTTCAATCTGTCTATAAAGGTCATCAGCAGAAATCCTTGGATTCTTCGGACCTTTGGATAGCCTTTTCTTGCTCTCCTCAAGTAGCCAATTTCGTACCTCTGGACCCTTATCATAATTTTGGTAAGAAAACGGCATGACAAGCCTTCTTTCAAAATGCTTCTGTATCGACATTGGTGCCTTCTTTTGTGGCATAAGATCCGATTTTAGGGCAAAGTCATCATTAATTGGGATAACATCAGCATCTGAATATGTCGTAGCAGAGTGGCTTCTTCTCAAGGGCCCACCGTCAGAGCTCAAAACGAAGTTTTTCCTCTCTTCATCTTCATACACTAACATTTTTGAAGTAGTTTCTTTCGAAAAGAATGTATTGTCTCCAGGGTTTAATACCAAAGCATCAGATCTAGGCCGGACTGTCTTCACTACCGGAAAGCCTTCTTTTGCTTCAATATTCACAGAAGCTTCCGAATTCACCAGATTCGTGTTGGTGTCTTCCATTTCGCCCATGTATGCCAACACAGCTGCAGCGGCAGCAAGATCATTAGCATCAAAAAATTCATCGCCATTTTCGGCGCCAGCGGAGGCAGGGCTTTCACCAATATTACCATCAACCGTTTTGAATTCTTGGTCATTTGTAGAAACTTTGGATTGTAACCCCTCCCGAATAGGTGCATCAGGGCCTGTGTTTTCTCCACTATTTCTCTTCATTTGTGCTGATGCTTTTTCGGAACGTACTGATTGAGGAACATCAGGGGCTCGTGACAGCCAGAACGATGAATCTCCTTGGGTCAATCTAACAAACATAGAATATAGGAAACTCAAGCTTCTAGTGGACACACCAGTATAGTCACACAAAAGAAGGATGTGAAATAGTATAATTGGCCCATGTGTTTCAGTTCTTTGGAAATATCCAAAACTGATATGGTGACAGTTTGTATAGTCATAAGCTTCTCCTCTGTGTGGATTCGTCATTTTACTTCTTTCACTCTTTCTTTCAAGGAGGCAGTCTTTGATGAACTTGGTGGAACTGACTTTTGAATTTCGACCACAAGTTATATCTTTGATATTTGAAACGCCTATTAGACTTATCAACTCCGATAGGATAGAGTCTAAAACAGGTGTGAGGGTACTTGAGTTCAAGATAACATCAAAATCACTCTGACCATTGACGATTGAGAACATATCACCTAAGACCATCAATATGATATTCTTGTAAATAAGGGATTCCAAGGTAGTAACTTCGTTGGCTCTGATGAACTTTTTAGATTTAATTGTTTGGCTGTTTTGACTCTGGTGTATTGGGGTCTGATAAAGGTGAATAAGCTTATTCAAGGGAGTGTTTTCTTTTAGAAGGTATTCAAATGACCTTTTCTTCAATTGTTGATAAGGAATATTGTATTGACTGGAAGGTATTGCAGTGTAGCCCAAGTTGAAGACCGGTGGATTTTGAGCGTCATCTAAATGCTGGTGAAGAAAATAACCAGGAACAACGTATTTAACAATGACATCCATGAAGAAAGTTAAGCAGGTACAGTCAGGCAAGAATGAGTAGACCATTGGCTCAAACGAGAAGCCAATAAAGCCATCAAAAAGGATAACGGTGTCTTGGTTTGTATAGCTTTGAAGCATATTTAAGGATCTTTTCAATAATGGGTAGCTTGAACCGCAAAGGAGGACAACATCATAAAGTTTTTTACCTTCAGCATGCACGCTTTGGAAGTGCTCCAATGATCGAAAAACATTAGTCACATTATATATGTGACTTTCACTCGAATTGGAATCTACCCACATCGTCTGATTCATGGTGTATAAGGAAATACAATCAAAAATGAACTGGCCACCATCTTGTTTGGACAAAATGCTCAAGTGATGGGTAATGAAGTGTAGAGCAGGCGTATCACCAACTGAAACTGTTAGTATTCAAGAATGCGTGGAGCAACGAGGAGTCATGTGGTATCTTTGACAGACTGGACAAGATCTTTATGGGGGAAGGCCCTTCCATCCTACTTGGTGGACCAACAACAGGGGAGTAGTAGCGGTGGGAGGGCAGCAGCGAGTGGCAAATCAGCACCTAAGAGCAGGGACACAGATAGAACCAGTAGCCAGTACCAGACTAGGCAAATTCAGACCGGAGTGAGAATTGTTTGGTGTATTTGCTCAAGTTTTTAGCCAGGCGTCACTGAATCAAGAGTTTCGCTTTGTGTCACTAATTATTATTTTTCTTTGAAACCGGACCCCAATTACACAAAAAAGAACAGGAAAAGAAAAACACGCAACAAAAGATCTACAACTTTTAAGCATAAATGTCTGAGACGTCTTGTGTGTATTGTCTAGAGTGTACTTAGCACTCCCTCAATCATGTCCAATCTTGTATATCTAATCCTCATAGAAAGAAGGAAAAAAAAGGTCTGTAAATAAAATGTTTCAAAGTCATAGTCATCATTAAATATGGGGAGGTTCGAAATAATCACTTGGATTTGAGAGCAGATGGCTTCTTACCAAGTAACTTTTCTTCGGTACCATAAACTCTGTCATCTTCATCTTTACCCTCAACAATATTCTTGATCTCTTCCATTTTCTGGATCTGTATCTCCCAAGTTTGTGGAGCCTTCTTTTTACTTTTATCAAACAATTCTAAGTCTGGTTCTCTATAACTTTTACCAATTCTGTCCCACAAAGTTGTGAATTGACCGTAGTTGTAGTTGAAATACAAATGATGAACAGTGTGACAAGCAGCACCGTTGATAAATGGATCGTTGGCTAGATACTCACCATCATGGATCATAACTGTCCAAAAGTTGACGAATGTGAATAGAATCAAGTAACTCAGCTTATGGAGTGGGAACAAGAATGGGAAAATATGATAAGGTAGTGATTGGGCATAACCATCAACTGGATGGAATGCATGGGAGGCATAAGGTGTGGTAACTAACCATTTGTGGTGTGGCTTATGTAATAGTTTGTAAACCCTTGGCCAATGTAGCCATCTATGAATTAGGTAGATACCGAAATCAGTGAACATGATAAAGGCTGGGAATTGTAACAGGATAGACCACCAACCACCTTTAACGGAAGAAACATCCCAGTACAGCTTCGAATAGCCTTGTAGCTCGACAAGGAACCATGGGACAGTCAAAAGGACCATAGTTGGGATTGCAGTCACAGCTTGATGGATTTCTAAAGACATTTGATTCTTCAGATATCTTGGATGATTAAAGATAGCTTTGTCAAAGATAAAGTAGTAACTCATGGTAGCAACACCTAGGT
Organism: Taiozyma bovis; assembly: GCA_003707945.3. Lineage (NCBI taxonomy): Eukaryota > Fungi > Ascomycota > Saccharomycetes > Phaffomycetales > Wickerhamomycetaceae > Taiozyma > Taiozyma bovis. Next base: position 12,093 of record PPMH03000019.1, on the reverse strand, counting down.
ATAAAATCTCACCAAAGACGACCATGATAATGAATAATGAAAAGAACTCTCTGAATATGTTAGATCTTGGGAGTAATGAAGCATTAGTGTACATAGTAGTCTTGAACCAGACAGGGACTTTACCATAGATATGACTCTTGTCGGCAAAGTCAGTTGCGATATGCTTCAAGCTCAAAGCAGTAGGGGAGGACAACAGGGCGTGACTAGGGTCGCTTATGAAGTCAACAACGGAACTGTTTCCAAGGGTTAAGGCATCTTGCCATGAAGGTGGAATATTGGAAGAAAGAGAAGCTGGTAGAATAGCAGCATAAACTCTGTCGAGCAAATATGTATCAGCAAACTCCAACACTAAGTCCATGGTGATTTTAAGTTGGCTAGTGGGCTCTATAGGAACTGGGATGAAATTGACGGATGAGAATGTTCTTTGTTTATAAAGAGGTGTTTTTTTTTTTGCTAAACGAGCCGAGTGTCAGATTTCAAGTGAGAGTCTCGTTTAGCTCGTTTAGAAACAAATCAGTGTGTTTTTTTTGTCGTACGGTTGTTAACTGGTGTTTGGATGTTATCTTGATCAGAATCACAAATAATGAGACATAGATACAATAAAATATACCAGAGGCCATCGTGGCTGAAGACTCTTCTGTCTGGGAGAGCTCTAGTAAAAGAACTGATAGAGGACTGGGAATCTCTAAAATCTCTATACCCAAAGTTCGTACATGTATGTGGTGTGTGGTGGTATGTGTCGCAACACGCACGATTATACAACACTTTGTAAAAGTATCAACAACCGCATATGAACAATCGTTCGAGAATGAGCTCATGATGGCACATAAGCAATCCCAGATTTTAGCTGGTACGACCTTTTCCTCGCATACCCAGCGACCTCTACTTTACAGGGTATGATCCGTTATCGATATAAGTGGTACGATTGAACGGTTAGGGAATGCACTTGTTAAATTACACAATGACAATACCCTTACTTTCTAGTAGCAGCAAAGTAGCTGGTGACTCTTTTACCACCATCATAAAACAGAGCTAAATCCTTCTCAAGATCTTCCCATTTAGGTCTGTTTAAATCGCCTTCTTCTCTGGAACCTCTAGTCTCAAGGTCACCAGCTAGCCATTGTAAAGCCAAAGGATGAATACTTTGAATAGCTTTGATCTTGATTACATCATCTCTCGTTATAATAATCTCTTTTGGTTCATCATTTGTTTCAGTCTCGGACTGAAACTTGATATCGTTGCCATACTTCAAGTTCTTCAAGATCTTCCCACTTTGAATATGGACAACATTAGTTGGCCATGAGCCTAGGCCATCAAATATATGGGTTGCATAGATGATAGAGCATCTTCTTGACTCCGTCTCTCTTCTCAGGAAGTCCAACAGATTTTGCCTCACCAGAACATCCAAATCAACTGTCACTTCATCTAGCAATAGAACTTCCCATGGCTTCAAGAGACCCATTGCCAACTGGACCCTTCGTCTTTCACCATCGCTAACTTGGTGCATTCTCCAGGTTAAGTCAATATCTAGAAGAGCGACCAATTCATCTCTTCTTTCTTTGTACACTGTACCACCAATCGAATCAATCAGTACGGTGACTGGGATGTCTCTTCTAACGATCGGGTTGGATGCCCACTCAGTTCCGAGGTATGTTGTTATATTGGAAGCATCAGAGCCGCCCCTGAAAGGATCGTGTCCACCAATGGCAATGGTGCCGATAGTGCTCAGTGTTTTCCCAGCTAGTAACTTCAAAAGGGTGGATTTCCCTGCACCATTTGAACCGATCAAAAGAGTTCTCGAGTTCCAAGGAAGATCTAGTGTGATGTTGGCCAACCCAACCTTCCCATTGGAGAACTTGTAAGTCAGATGGTCCGTTGTGACAGCGTGCTCGGACATTTTGCAGTCTAGATAGAAGTTTAGGGAGAAACTGGCTTCAGGCTGTGGCAGACATAATTCGAGATTCTTATATATACAACAAGTTCGCGATGAACAGATTCAAAATTCAAAGTACACAATTGAGCTTTAGACAACGAACTCCACACAGCATTGCAGCCATGAGTCTCAATGACGATGACTTTTTCAAAGATACAGAAGCACAACTAGATGATAACGAAGAGGAAGATGAAGAGGAAGAGGAAGAAGAAGAGGAATTGGTGAACCTTGATAAAGAAAATGAAGATCTTGCAGAGGATGAAGAGGAAGACCAAGACGAAGAAGAGGACAACGAGGAAGAAGAAAACGAAGAGGAAGATGAAGAAGACAACGAAGATGAAGAAGATAGTGCCTCTATTAAGAATCGTGCTGAGACTGCTGAAAAGACTCAAACGAATGAATCTCAACAACCCACGTTAACAGATGATGAATCAAGATTACAGAGCTTCTACAATCAATTACAGATAAAGGCAAAGATTGCTGATACATATGACATCAATCCAACCGTTGCCATCCCATATGCTTCAGGCATAAATACAATTGCTCTTTCAAACAATTCAAAGTGGATGTTCAGCGGAGGTGAAGATGGCTACATAAGGAAGTATGATTTTTTTGCTTCTGTTGACGGTGAAGTACAGCTGACTGCTGCTCAAAGGCATTCTTTGGTAGACAGTATAACGAATGGTGGCTCCCTGATAGGATACTGGGAAAATGAAATACCAGTTAAAAGATCATCTGTTGGCAAGGATTTATATCTTCCAAAATCATCACCTGTGTTCTCCCTAGCGGTTGAGAAAAACTGTCTATGGTTATTGAGTGGGTTGCAGAATGGTGGTGTTAATTTACAATCTGCTCGACACAATGAAGGTACCATCATACATCATTTTGCCGCTCACACAGACACTGTTTCTTGCTTGAGGCTTAACCAGCCACAAGACAAATTCATTTCAGGTAGTTGGGATAAGAGTATCAACCAACACGACTTAGAAACTGGCAGACAAATTACACAGTTTACCCAGGCCACTGGGCAAATTAGTTCACTGGAATACAGGCCTACAGGCGGGATTGAAGTTGAACAGATAAAACAGAATGCTAATGCCAATGAAGATGATGATATGGATTCTTTATTTGGGGATGACGACGAAGAAAATAAATCCAATGATGCTACCATGGCGCTAGCGCTAGATGAGAATGTGTTCATGTCATCTTCAATCGATGGTTCAATCAATATCTGGGATCTGAGAACCCAGAGTCCTGTAATCAAAATCAGAACTCCGAGGGGAACACCCCCATGGTGTGTGTCTGCTTGTTGGTCCACTGATGGTAACTCCATATTTGCAGGTAGAAGAAATAGCACAGTCGAGGAGTTTACGTTGAAAATGCCTTTTACTTCGTCTGGTGAATCGAACCCAGCAACAACTTTGAAGTTTCCATCAGTGTCTGGTGCAGTGACGGTAGTGAGAGCTCTTCCGAATGGGAATCATGTCATATGTGGCTCCTATGACAATATCAGAATGTATGATCTGAGACTTCATAGTAATGCGCACAAGAGAACTCCTTTCATGATCGTCCCTGGTCATCATGGTGGTGTCATCTCGGATGTTCAATTTGATCCGACTTATAGATATATGATAAGCTCTAGTGGTAACAGAGGATGGGAAGGCTCAAGTACAGAGACTGTGTTTGTCTACGAAGTTGGAATTGACTGAAGACCCTCTTCGGTCATATGAGGAACTATCAATGAGTTGTACTATTACTATCTAAGATTCAAGTAGTCGCTTAGGTCTTGTGAAACACCAAGACCAGCCCTCCATGTTGTCGGAACAAATCTGTATAAAGGTGTGAAAACCAGACCACTGTTCCTATTTAGTAGAATGTTAATGACCAAGCTCAAAATACCAACAGTTATGGTCCACTTGAAAAGTTGTTGATTTGCCTTTGAAGAGTTGATGATTTTAACTAGAAGAGATGGGCGCGGCAGCTTCTTTGGTTTTTGCAACTCGTGAATTTGGAGATTCAACAATTTTTGAAGCGAGTATGAGACTTTTTCGCCACTTCCGATATCAGAAGTCGTTCTAAGGACGCTGAAAGGGCTCAGTTTTTTCAGGCTCTTAAGTTTAGTAGAAGGATACTTTCGAAGTAACTCGGGTAAATCCAAAATGGCTTGGTTGATATCTTCATAGTTGATATTCTCCAGAAATTTGGCCAAAGAGCTGTGAATTCGATCAGATTTGCTAAAGCAGTCATCCTCATCCTCAATTTTCTCCAAAATGACGTCCTTTTTATTGAGGAGTAGGATCACATAGATGTAGTAAATGACAATTATTGAGCCATAACTTATGACTTGATCAAAAATCAAACTCAATGATGGCAACGTTTTCAAGTCATGGGAGAAAAGAGTGATGATGGGAGATAGACAAAAGAATGGCTGGATTTTCGAAGCCTCAAGATCATTGAACAGAACTGGGTCAATGGAATGTAAGAGCTCAGGGACGATTTTGAGTGTTTCCAGAGAACTGTCCAAATTTGGCATCATGAAGTCTCTCAAATGTAATAGGGCAAAGTATTCGAAGAACTGATAGGAATTGGACTCGTCTTGAATCGTCAATAAAACGACAGAGCAGACATCATGAAGACCTTGATAATAAGACAATTCTGGATATTTTCTTAGAAGCTTTACTACCATTCTTTCCAATCGGGTTCGTAGGTCAGCTTTTTCCTTATCAGTGATGAGTAAAGGATAGTAGACAAACGATCTATTGACATCCAGCTTCACCTGTTCTTCATCCCTATGAACTTCCAAGCCTTCCAAATCAGTATCTTTCGAAGCTTCAAGATTATTTCCCTGTAGCAATGGCCAGGCCTTTTCTCTGTAACGTGTTTCAACAAGACCATCTCTTCCCTTAGCAGCTGTTCTCAAGAGCGGGATATCTTCCAGATCCAGGGCTGTAGAAACGCTAATCTCTTTCAAGCTCCGTTGTCTTATGGTATTCCCCGCCTTAAATGATAGCGTATTCCAATCCATGTCGTCCGTCATTCCTTAATTAGTCTTTTGGTTTAGACTCAGTGTATGCCTTGGTCCTTCTAATTTCTTCTCCTTACAAAAAATAAAGTGTCAAAATATTTCAAAATCCGATCTCTAGTTATTCAGATCAAACCTCCACCAGCTTTGAAGAATGACACAATTAACGCAGTTTAGGGATCAGCAGTACATCTCTGGTGGGCGCTTCAGCGAGGTGTACAAGGCCACTGACACAACTGTGGATCCCTGCCGGACTGTCGCTTTGAAGATAACAACCCCACAAGAAGACAGGCCACCACACAACTCCCACCAGGAAGCTAGTTTACTCCGCCAGTTCAAAGGCGAAAGACACAAGAACATTGTCCAGATACTCGATAGCTTCACTTCGGACGTTATTGACCAGGTCATTGTTCTCCCTTACTATCCCTACACACTCAATCACTACTTGAAGCTGAACTCCACCATTGTTAAACAGCGATTCAATCCTTACCTGTTGAAAACCGATGCTGAGAGCGATGAGGACACATCTCCCATCTATAAGAACAACCTCAGTAAAGAGAAAGCCAGAAGAATTATTGCTGGTATTGCATCAGGTCTGAGATTCTTACACAACAAAGGAATCATCCATAGAGATATTAAACCTGAGAATATCCTATTTCAGAATTTTGATCCTATACCTGTCATCATAGACTTTGGTATCAGCTATGAATATCCTGATAACCATGGCCGAGAGCCAAGGAACAAGAAAATAACAGATGTTTCCACTGGTGTTTATAAGGCCCCGGAACTCTTATTTGGAATATCTGACTATTCATATGGTGTTGACATCTGGTCGTTGGGGATTCTGATGACAAAGATATTCAGTCAAGACACAAAGCCAGCTCTAGATGATGATGGTTATGGTGACTTGAGACTAGTGTCATTGATATTTACAACATTTGGTACTCCTACTTTAGACACTTGGCCCGAAGCTAAGAAATCGAAAACATTTGGAAGACTTGAGCTTGTTGAGAAAGCTGGTGTTCCTGTTGATGCTGTCTTGCCAAACGCTGATGTTGATATCAAAGAATTATTTCGGAAAATGATGGTATTCGAGTCAGCCAAAAGATTAACGTCATCTCAAATTGCCAGTGCATTGTCCAGTGAATGCTTCTGAAATGGTTACAACCGTTAAAAGTGATATCATGTACAAAATTTCAAATAAGATCTATACCTCTTGAATCAAATTTCTTTCTCAAACTGTCTTTCCATGCTCATAAAATCAAGAAGGTTGTTGACTCTAGTGATTTCTTTCTCTTTGATAATCAAGTCTCTTTCCATTTCATAAAACGAGTCATCGTCTCTGTTGATATAATAACCGTTCTTGTAATATGTTAAATTGTCACCAACGTTGTAATTTGGTGTCTCACCGGATATTGTGGAAACTTCACTGTATTCACTTTCAGTTAGCGACTGATCAGCAGCATTTGCCTCCGACTGTTTGAGTATCTGTAGTCTTGACTTTTTAGACTCTTTAACAGCTAGCTTGATACCATGTGCCACCTTTGGTGTGACATCCACTTGATTCTTAGATTTTGGTGAACCATCATCTAAATTTAGCGGATAATCCGTGCTTAGTCTGTTGAGATCTTCGTTGTTTTCTTTATCAGAGACTGACCATGGCTGTTTACCTGTGAACTGCCTCTTGACTATGTTCTTCTGTATTAGAGACGGTGTCAAGGGGGTTGTTGGTGCTCTTTTTCTATCACTTGAAGAGTTCAAGTTGTCGATAACGGTGTTTCTCAGTTTCAGAGGAGTGGCAGCAGCAGACTCATTTCTTTCAAGCTGTGAGAAATCCGCCCATTCATTCATTTTTGTATGTTTGTGAGTTGGTTCCGCCTAAGGACTACTGCTTTGTTTCGAGTTTTCGGTCTTTTTTGTGGTCTTCAATGTTTGTTTACTTTTCCCCGAATTAGATTACCTTAAACAGCAAAACCTTAAGCGCGGTTACCAGAGCAACAAGCATCATGTAAGCACCTTTTTGAGGCGTGTTTACGACTAAATCGAGACCATGGGATCAAAATTGCATTATCTGAGAGACTGGAGAATTTCATCCCTGTCAGAAACAATACCAGGACACCACCAGTCACATGTCATCAATCTTTTCGGCTACTCTTATAAGTAATTCCATCCTGGCCAGAGTTTGATTGCATGGAAATCGTCCCTGATTCTCTTTTAGAAGACTGATTTTTTGAGGCTAAGCTATCTCTCCAGAGAGCACAAGAGATCAAAATTACAGTTGGTGAGACTTCACAATTTGATGGCCTTAGCCCTCATACCAATCTGTTGAACCTAACGGTGAATAAGCTTGTAGTCAGAGTATCAATAACTTCCGTTGTGGGAGAATCGATGAAGCTCAACTTTGTTAACGACTGGAACAATTTCTGGCCTTGGCGTAATGAAGATCCTTTCTAGGTTGTTGATGCTGAGTTTGGAGCTCCAAGAGATTTTGTTTGACCTACAACTAATTAGTTTCGGTGATTCATAGTCCTAGTTTTCCCAAGTTCCTACCCTTCCAAATTGATTCCAAGCTTGTTTGGAAATGTTGGGATAATAGGGTGGCTTCCACGGGTTTCAAGGAAATAACAAATGAGCCAAATTCAATCACTGTACTAATTTCTTCAAGCTGGTCCAAACGTACCTCATCAAATTGAGATCTTTTTCATACAGCTATTAGTTTCAGTCATAGATTGTCTTTTGAACGAATTATCAGACGAAAGACCCATCGCTTGGAGAATCATGCCAAGGTTTGAGCTTATAGAAGCTTATTGGATTTTAGCCAGCTTTCAGTCTCCTTGAAAATTAAGATTCAAGGTGTTTAGATCAATGCTGATGGTACATGCCCAAAAGAAGACGACTTATAACTATTGAATTTCAAGCGAGAAGGTACTGACTTTCCTATTCCTGCGTGGTCTTAACATTTTGACCGATTCGTATAAATAGTCCGAGATAAGGAGCTGCAGATAAGGTGGCCAATCACTTTCCAACAGTAGACCCTTCGCGAGAAGGATCCATTCGGTTAAGAACATGATTGGCTTATTTCCAAAGTTTGGCCTGAGGGGGGAGGGACAGCAGCCAAGATGGTTCATCTCCGATTTCTTAGCATGTAATAGTCAACACAATGCTTCTGTCTGGCGCCTAATATTATTCTTGGCGCTCGTAGTTAAATAGAGAGCTGTATAATACGGCTGACTATAGCACACTCCACTCATTCTCTTGTTTTGAAGCGTTCTTAATTCTTTAGTCTCCAAATGTCAGCGTTACCCCTTTTCTTCTTTGTTAAGCAATGAGCATTGTAACCTTAAGCCCGGTTGAGTACCTTATCACTACAGATCAAACCCTTCCGAGATCTTAAACCAGACATAGACAAAGATCTGGAATCTTATATCAGTGTGCATTAATTGAGAAGAGTATAAAAACTACAAGGAATCACCCACTGTCCAGTTACAGATAAAGGTAGGAAGCTGACAGAAGTCATGACAAGTCTAGAAGAGCAGACAGCGACTTTAAACCCGGTTGATATGGCCTATATGGCATGTTGCACGGTTGGTATACTGGTTATTACCCCAGGTATTGCTTTGTTTTACGGTACAAGAAAGTCATTCTTAACCTTAGCAGTTCAAGCATATCTTGTCACTTCACTTGGGTTTATTCAGTGGTATCTTTTCGGGTTTTCCTTAAGTAATGCTACGTCGAATTCGAGTTTGATTGGTAATTTCAACCTTGGTGGTTTGCGAGATATTGGCGTTGCTCCATTGATAGAGGGTGGTACAGTCCCAGCCATTGAATCCTTTGTGTTTTCTGGATTCTTTGTTGTCTGTACCTTGCAGATTTTCTTAGGGGCCATCGTTGACAGAGGAAGAATTTTGCCCTCCTTAATCATTGGGTTTCTATTTGCAACAATTGTCTATTGTCCAACATCATACTGGACTTGGAACGCGAATGGCTGGCTATACAAGCTTGGTTCCGATGATTTAGCTGGTGGTGGTCCTGTTCATGTGTCCTCTGGGGTTGCTTCATTAGTTTATTCATACTACCTGGGTAGAAGAAAAGAATGGAAGGAAGGAACCAAATTCCCAGAGGCAAAACCTTACAACCCAATCTTGAACTTCATTGGTGCCATCCTAATACACTATCCATGGTTATTCTTCAACTCTGGTACACCTGGTACTATCCAGAATGTAAGAATTTTATACATCTTGACTAACACTCAATTGGCGTCTTCCTTTTCAATGATTACCTTTGTCGGAATTGACTACTATATCAAGCGTAAGTGGTCCTTGATGTCTGTTGCTGAAGGGTTGATTGTTGGACTAGTCTTCATCACTCCTGCTTGTGGGTTTTTGGAGCCATGGGCTGTTGCTATTGGTTCTATTGTGACTGCTACAATTTGTCGCGCAACTTATAACATAGGTGAGTGGATTGGTATTGATGACACAACCCACAGTTTTAATGTCCATGGTATCGGTGGTATCGCTGCTTCTGTCTTGTTAGGTGTCTTCTCCTCTCCAACTATTGCAGGTTACGATGGTATCACTGTCTCAGAAGGTGGTTGGATCTTCCATCATTGGGCTCAAATGGGTTACCAGCTGGCAGGTTCTGCTGCCATCGTTGGCTGGACTACTGTTTGTACTTACTGTTTATGTTTCATCGTTGACCATATCCCTGGTCTGAAGTTGCGTTGCACGGAAGAAGAAGAATTGAAAGGCTTGGACTGGTCAGAAGTTGAGGAAACAAAAGATGTTGAGGCTAGTATGTCATTAGCAGAGATGGGTAGGGAGTTTGGCAATGTTGAATATCTTCAAGGTGAAGGGGCTCATGATAGCTCTGGTTCTAATGGCGAATCTTCATATGAACTTCAAGATGTTAAGGCGTAGCTCCTGAACAGACTCTGACTGTTATAATCAAGTTGATTTGTATTTCCCGTGTAATAAAAATACATTTATATTTGCAATACATTCATGGCATGGAATGTAGAATATATAGGCTAGAAGTTAGGTGGCCACACCTTGAGTGAAAGATTTAGAATCTTTTACAAGACTGTCGAAAGCCTATCCTTTAAGTACTGAGACGGGGAGGGTCTAGACTATAGTTGGGGAAGACGCTAAACAATAGACATATATAAACAGGAACCTTTTTTGGGAAATATATAGTAATAATACAGAGCTCATGACACGGGGTCGCTCCATAGGAAAAAGACTCACATACAAAATTTCCGACAGCTACTCAAAAATAGATGCAGGGGCATGGCCTCAGTCCCTTCTGTGTTTAGAGTTTGTTTGATAAATTCTTCTTCTTTTTGAATCAGGAAGAACCACGAGTAGAACTGAGGACTAATAAAACTCGTGAAAAGTTGTAAATATGTAGATCATTGGAATACCTAGTGCAACGGAACATTTTGAGCTGTCAGACCTTTCCAGGCGTGGATAGCCCTGCTTTGAATACAACGAAGACTGATTTTGAGCCTTTTTCTGGCAACTTAAGTGTTATTATTATGCAAGTGTATTCATAACCTTGATTAATTTCCAGAAACAAGTTTGCCCATTAAGTATGCATCGAACACTCTCTATTACAGGATACTCTAGGGAGTATGGCTATCAGTTATAAGTGTCCCAGGTGCTTGAAGGAATTTATTAAGAAATCTTCGTTATTACGCCACTTTGTTTACCAAAGACGTGTGTTGTGTGTAAAGACCGATTGACAACCTATGGAGGAAAGCAGCAAACAACATCAGAATTGCACTCAAAAGTATAGTTCAAAGTGTTAATGTGCTCAAAGTAGGCTGGATATGTGAAACCAATGTGGCCAGAGAGTTTGATACTTCCTGGTGGTGAAGGAAATTGGCAGAATAGTGTAGAAAATCGGTATTGATAAAATTAAACTAATGAAAAGGTCCACCCAAAAACATGAGATGATACTCAAACTACGTTTCAAAGTGTGAATGGGCTCAATGCAGTCTTGATATGTGAAATCAATCAAGAGGAAAAGCTCAGTATTTCCCGGTAGGGATGAGGATTGGCAGAATACTGTGTAAGATATTGATAAAAGCACCCGGTGAAAATGTCCGTCAACCACACGACAATCACACTCAAAACTCCAGTTCAAAGTGTCAATGGATTCGATTTGGCTTAGTTATGTGAGAACATTGAAGTGTGAGTATTCAATACTTCTCGGTGGCGATGATAATTAGTAGAATAGTGCAAGATCGATATAGGTTCAAAAGACCAGCTGAAGAAAATGCTCAGTAACAGGATGAGAATCACACGTAAAACTCCACTTCAAAGTGAAAATATATTCAATATATCCCAAATATGTGGAATCAATGTAGGGAGAGAGTTTAATGCTTCTCAGTTTGGATCATAATTGATATAACAATGTGCAAAATCGAGATTAGTGAAATCTTCGGCAACATCATCAAAACTCCAGTTTAAAATGTCACTGTAATTGAAGTAACTTAAATATGTGAAACCAATATAGTGCAAACGTTCAATACTTCTGGGTGGACGATGATAATGGATACAAGTGAGCAACCATATGCCAGGCTATTCTTCACTTTATTATTATGATGGGACTTTTTACAGCAGTAAAATCACCGTTAGTGCTATCATCGGTTGATACGTCACCCGTAACTCTCAAAGCACTAAAGCCCCACGGATAATAAAGAATTCATTAGAATTTTGATTTCATATAGCCGGCGTCAACTGTTCATTTAACCACTTTTTTTGCTACCAAGCCATGATTCGGTTTTTTTTGATTTTTTTTAAAAGGGGCTATAGGCATAAGTAAAGGCATATAGGCATACAACAAAAAATTCAAACACCTCCAAGAGGCAAAAGACCATAAGGGGGTGTTCAACAGAGCCAAAAGAGCCACTTTGGTGGGTTTTCTGTCAGGGGGGTTGTAAAAGGTTGCCAAAGGCTGCCAAAAAAAAGATTGCAGCACCTGAGTTTCACGTATGGTCTCCCACTACACTACTCGGTCAGGTGCATGGCCGTTCTTAGTTGGTGGAGTGATTTGTCTGCTTAATTGCGATAACGAACGAGACCTTAACCTACTAAATAGTGCGACTAGCGTTTGCTGGTATTGACACTTCTTAGAG